>JAEMWC010001966.1:20000-75278 GCA_016490735.1 Pachyseris speciosa | reverse complement strand
CAAAGCTAGATATCGAAACTATAAAACTGCAAAGCACGGCCTAGCAACCCATTAAAATACCAGTGAGCACGTGAAGAAATTACCGTGAGGAAACTAGGCACGAGTCAAATCCCAATCTCGCTCATAATATGCAAAGCAAATCCTGAGAAACCCCCTCATTCCCCCACCTTGGCCCGAGGTGGGGGTCGGGGTTTCAATTGATAAGTGCATAAGTCCACGACACAAAGTGAGCCATCACACTTTATTCTTATCGCTCGCCTCTCTCTGAACACCCGGATGTACTCGGTACCAGTACTCCACAATTTCACAACATTTCCTCTCATGACACTTGGTGGGAAAACTACAATCGCAATTGTTATAATCGAATATACAATCAACTACAGTAAAAAGACTAAGAAAAACAAAAGGAAACAATTCCTTACGCTCTCCAACTCCAGGCTCAATAATTTGGGTAGAAATGAAAGGTCTGCGCAATTATTGTAGAATGAACAATAATCAAGATCACAGCATACTAGTGGTACTCCAAAGGAAAAGTCTCTTGCGTAGCCCACTGGAAGGGCTCCGATTATATTTATTTATTTTTAGTAGGTTAGTAAACAAGACGCCTGGAGACGTTCGCGCGGGATGTGTTCGTCTATATAAGCATTAAACTTTGAACGGCTAGCGAGTCACAATCCGTTTGAATGAGCAGCCAAAAAAGGAAAATACAAACATGGATTGAGTACAGTAATTACAAACGGTGTAACTTGTACCTCGGAGAAAAAATGTAACACAATGGGGTTGGCGTTAATTAAAATTTTGGTTAATTAACTTGATGAAAACGTAAAAGCGCCAAAAAGGAGTCTGGCGTTCTGAAAAGGTGCTTTGAGGGCTTTTTTGGTTACCACTGGCATGTTTTATATAAGTATATTATTTTACACCGGGCAGGTGTGATGTCTTAGCGATTTTTTACCGACCAAATATTTAACAATTAGATCATGAGCTCGAGATTTCTCGCGTGATAGCTAGGATTTTGATTTAAATTTGATCAGCTAGGATTTTGCTAGGATCTTGGTTTGTTGACATAGATCGAGTAATATTAAAAAATTCCGTGAAAAAAAGGCACGCAAAAACAAACAATAAGGTTTCCTAAATAAAATAATTGATTCAGCCTGTATCTATGCTAAAAAGCAAACACGTTCAATTAATAAATGTATGCGAAGGCGAACAAAGCGAATCTTTCGAGTTACTTTGGAGCACAATTCATTTGACCCATTTCTTGGAGTCGTCGTGCTCCATTTGCAAGCTCAACAGCGATTGGCTACAAAGAAACATGAATAATAAATTATTGTGAACTGGTAATTGCAATTTTTTACAAATTCATAAATGTTATTGATCTTTAATCTTATTATGCATATTGGATTTGCACATTTTTTCCTTTGTGTGTGTGTATATATATATATATATCTTATTTTTTAAATAGCGCACAAATAAACTTGAAATATCTCTTTGTTATTGATTTCAATGTTTGTTATTGGCTGTTAGATATGAATTACTGCATTAATGAGAGACGTCGATGATGCGCTGTTCTGCGATAAGCGTTGGTGATCGTAGTGCTCACGATAGTTAGAGTAATCATAGCACTCACGATGGTCAGGCTAGTCTCGTTTCTTAGGCTAGTTACGGTGGCATGGTACCGTTAGTCACAATGGTGATGGTGGTCAAGGTAGTCATGGTGGTCATGGTAGTCATGGTGGTCATGGTTTGTAGAGGTGGTCACAGTGGTCATGGTGGTCATGGTGGTCATGGCTGTAGAGGTGGTCACAGTGGTCATGGTGGTCATGGTAGTCGTGGTGGTCATGGTGGTCACAGTTGTCAGGGTGGTCATGGTGGTCACAGTGGTCATGGTGGTCATGGTAGTCGTGGTGGTCGTGGTAGTCATGGTGGTCACAGTGGTCATGGTGGTCATGGTAGTCGTGGTGGTCATGGTGGTCATGGTGGTCACAGTGGTCATGGTGGTCATGGTGGTCATGGTGGTCATGGTAGTCATGGTGGTCACAGTGGTCAGGGTGGTCATGGTGGTCATGGTAGTCATGGTGGTTATGGTTGTAGAGGTGGTCACAGTGGTCATGGTGGTCATGGTAGTCGTGGTGGTCATGGTGGTCACAGTGGTCATGGTGGTCATGGTGGTTATGGTAGTCATGGTGGTCACAGTGGCCAAGGTGGTCAGGGTAGTCTTGGTGGTCATGGTGGTCATGGTGATCACAGTGGTCATGGTGGTCATGGTGGTCATGGTGGTCATGGTGGTCATGGTGGTCATGGTGGTCAGGGTGGTCATGGTGGTCATGGTAGTCATGGTGGTCATGGTGGTCATGGTGGTCAGGGTGGTCATGGTGGTCATGGTAGTCATGGTGGTCATGGTGGTCATGGTAGTCATGGTGGTCATGGTTGTAGAGGTGGTCACAGTGGTCATGGTGGTCATGGTAGTCGTGGTGGTCATGGTTGTCACAGTGGTCATGGTGGTCATGGTGGTTATGGTAGTCATGGTGGTCACAGTGGCCAAGGTGGTCAGGGTAGTCTTGGTGGTCATGGTGGTCATGGTGGTCATGGTGGTCATGGTGGTCACAGTGGCCAAGGTGGTCAGGGTAGTCTTGGTGGTCATGGTGGTCATGGTGGTCATGGTGGTCACAGTGGCCAAGGTGGTCAGGGTAGTCTTGGTGGTCATGGTGGTCATGGTGGTCACAGTGGTCATGGTGGTCATGGTGGTCATGGTGGTCACAGTGGTCATGGTGGTCATGGTAGTCGTGGTGGTCGTGGTAGTCATGGTGGTCACAGTGGTCATGGTGGTCATGGTGGTCACTGCGAGTAGTCTCTAATTTCGGCGATGGACTGTAGGAGGACGAAAGTTGCGAGGAGACGCGACACGAGGTGAGCGCCGAAAATTAGGCGCTCCCCTCGCGTCGCGTCGCGTCTCCTCGCAACTTGGCGCGTGCGCGTGTCTTTCGCTCTCCCGACAATCCATCGCCGAAATAAGAGACTACTCGCAGTCTAACACGCCAGCTTCTCATCAAATATATTTGTCACATAAAAATTGGCCAATTTTCCTCCTCTACACGAGCAAATAAAAATTGTCATAAAAATTGTCACATAAAAATTTGCACGTGTAGACGAGGCTTAAGTAAAAATTGTTCCTTTAGTCCCAGGGCCTCAGAAATGCCAACACTAGATCGGTTGAATTGACGTCACGGCTTGTATAATCCGTTGTTTGGTCTCATTGTACCACTTTTGGCTGAGTCATTTCGTGACGATATCGACTAAAGAGCAGACGTTTTTTGCTCGATGTCGTAAATACATGGTCAGTCCTACTTGTTAAGGAGAAAAAAATTAGTAGGGCTTTATTTAGTGAAAAATAAAAGACTGAGAAGATCCCTTGACGAAGACACGGGTTGTTTGCCATTTACCACAAATTCCCGGAAATTCCGGTTGGAATGTAAATGGTAAACGTTTTTTGGGTTCATCCCACTGGAAAATTCCCGGAACAAACGGGACCGGGAGTTCTGAAAAGGTAGTCCTGTTTTCCCGGTTGGGACGTTCCTGATGGTAATTCGTTTACCATTTAGATTTTTCTATGTTTCGTTTCAGTCTTCTTGACTTTTGGCCGAGCGTAATCTATCCAATCAGCGAGCGCAACGTGACAATCCTGAAATTTTAGGCAAATGGTAAACAAAACGTACCGTTCCATCCGAACGAAAATTCCCTACCGAAATTTCCACGTTCTCTTGCTTACAAGCTCTCGCAAAGCGTCGTCACGTGATCTCTAGGGTGGCAACTGGAGGAATTTACATAGCAACCGACCATCGTGAGCTAGGGGAGAAAACAGAAACGTTTATAAAGGACTTGACTTGAGGTACCGTAGAATCCCGGTTATAAGCCCCCCCGGTTATAAGCCCCCCCGATTATAAGCCCACCTCTCTGCTAATAGAAATTTCCTCCCGGTTATAAGCCCACCCGATTATAAGCCCACCTCTCTGCTAATAGAAATTTCCTCCGGTTATACCCCTGTTATAAAGTAGACATGATTAAAATTTTCATTTTAATAGAACGGATTTTAGACGTTTTTTTCCTCCCTATTATAAGCCCCCGGGTTATAAGCCCCCCGATTATAGGCCCACCCGAAAACCCTTACGAAATTGTATAAGCCCAGGGCTTATAACCGGGATTCTACGGTATTGGCTTTGCAAGAGAGCAAAATTTGAAAACCAATAAGTAAGCAAGCAAATCTGATAAAATGAACGTCAAAAGCGTTCGTTAAAGTTGATCAATGTTTAGAGGGTCCCCTATACTTTTTTCGTGAAACGTGATTGAGGCTATTTGTTCCTCGTGAAACGTGATTTAAGTTTTTATTTATTCGTGATTCGTGATTGACCGTGTCAAGACCATTTTCACGTGAGCGTGAAAGCGGCTTTTGAAAGCGGAATCGCAGAACTTTGACTGTTTACTCAGATGCTGGTCAACTTGCAGAAATATTTATCCTCTATTAGTATAAATCTACTAGCGTTCTATCAGGAATGCCGTTCTCTGATTGGCTACGCTACTCACTATCTATTCTGTGATAGATAGTGAGTAGCGGTTGTCAACAAAATGGCGCCCGCTTCTTCGCGAAGTGTCTGTGAGGAGAATTTGGATAATTTACTTATTTAGTTTTGAACGACTAGTAGATTTATACTAAAACAATTAGATTATTCACTCTCGATTTCTATGCGTGATAGAAATCTCGAGCTCATAATCTAATTGTTAAGTACATTATAGTGGTATTTACTTAGCCTTTCGTAAAAAAAAAAAAAAATTTCAAGGCTTTTTCAACCGAATTACGTTTGTAATTTATCTGTCTTCTCCACCAAAGACTTCTGGATTTTGCAATGGTCCATCATATCGTAGAATGTGGGGCAACAGGCCTTGTCACTGTAGACAGCTATTACGGATATGATAGCTGTACTAATTTGCTCAGCAGTGTGCGGTCCGTGAAATAAAAAGCATGATCCGTGCGATTTTTACGACTAGGAAACAATGCCGCGAAGCGACAAACACCTGCCTGCCGCTTGCTTTTTAAGCGCATCCTTTCGCTCTTTGTTGGTAGGATATTTTAAGAAAAATAATATCAGTAATAATTTCAGTAATAACTGTGCCGTAATGCAAAAGGGTGGGGGAATTTATGAGGTTTCGTGAATAAACGTTCTTTGCTGAAGACAATGTTAAACCGTGCGTTTAGACTTTCCTCGAATTGGCAGTTTTTCTATCAAGAATGCGAACGTTTAAAAACTGTTTTTGCTCGCCTGCATTATCCCGGAACTCTCGTAGAGAATACCATCAGACATTTTATTGAAATGAAAGTCTCCGAGGATGTATGTACCAAACAACAACTATCTGATGACCATCATGCCCCTATCAGAATAGGTGGTTTTCACGTTACGTCATCGCCGCCATGCTGGTGGACGTAAACAATAGATCTCTCATTAGCTCCTTTTGTTCGTCCACCAGCATTTGTTCATTTCACCATTGTGATCTGTGTCTCCAGAGATTGGCTGCAAACCACCTATTAGGGCCATTTATACGGGAGAAAATAAGACGCGTCTTATGTAAGACACCACTTAAATAAGACGCGAACTGATCGTATAAATGGTACAAAATAAGCGTTCGCGTCTTATTTAAGTCGCGTCTTACATAAGACGCGTCTTATCTTAGAACAGGGTTTTCAGCTGTTCTTATTTTGTCCGCGTCTTAATTAAGACGTGAACTTCCCCGTATAAATGGTTTCGCGTCCTAAATAAGACGTGAACTGCAAGTGCGCTTGCATAAAAACAACATAAACATGAGCTTGTCTTATGATAAGATAGCGTAATAGGCCTTTTCCGAATTACCTTTGGCCTCTTTTTCAAAGCGAGGCCTGGTGCTCAACCTTTCATATGAAAATGAGTTTAATTTGCATGTGAATGGGAACTAATTTTCATATCAAAAGATAAGCACCAGGACTCGCTTTGAAAAGGAGGCCAAAGGTAATTCGGAAATGGCCTATTGGATGCAAAGCTTTGCAAAAGATGGCCGGGAAGCCAAAAGTGAATTCAGCACCTTCCTTCTTTAACCTGCCATCAGTCGCACCAATCCGTATATCGCTTTTCCGACTCTTCTCGGATTTCTGTTGATTTCTTTGTATGCTACGGCGTGGTCTTCATAAGAAAAAAATCTCTGAGAAATAACAGGACAGCACGCTTTTGTTTCTTGCTACAGCGTTCCATCTTGGCGGGTAAGCGAGGCTGTATCAAAAATAAGGCGCGAACCATTTATACGAGATCTTCGCGTCTTATGTAGGACGCGAAGGTATAAACGGTACAGTTCGCGTCCTATTTAAGTCGCGTCTTAGATAAGACGCGTCTTATTTCCTCCCGTATAAATGGCCCTATTGTCCTACCGTTCAAAGACCAAAAATCAGCAAATGCGATAAGACACCAACTCGGTGATCTCAGCCGAAAGATTGATGCCGTTGTCCAGCCCGTTTACACAAGTCAGAAGATCAAAAGACAGTTCAAACCGAAGGAACACAAACCTCCAATTGTTAATCAACAAAACGTTGTTTATTATTATAAGTGTGGTCTGTGTGATGCAGACTATGTCGGCTTCACGAGTCGACACCTACATCAACGTGTGAAGGAACATAAGCGATCAACAATCGGCAACCACGCAAAGGACGAGCATGGACAGGATCCGGAGACCATCGAAACAAATTTCAAGATTTTAAAGAAGTGTCAGAGTAGATTAGACTGTTTGATTTTTGAATTGCTTTTTATTCGTGAACTTATACCAAAACTGAACAAACAGTGTGATTCGTACCTCATTAGCATTTTACAATTGATTATTATATAAGCGCATGTTAAACAATTTTATCCTTCAACTTGAAAATGACCGTTGATCGGTCGAAACGTCGTTGTTTTTTAACGTTAACTTTTATACTAAAATTCGTGAATAAAGGAAGAAAAAAACATTGAAAACGCACTGATCCAGTGGTTTTGAGGCAATCGGCTTGGCCAGATTCACGCACGTACTGATTATCACAATCATTGTCATGAAGTGTTTTTATCGTACCAGTTTGGAAGAACACGACAAAAAATGGCTGGCGGGAACCGGTTTCCTTTTTTTGATCCAGTAGAATTGTTAAATTTTAAATTCTGTACGTTGTTATCAGAAGTGTCATAAATTAATAGATCCTACAAAATCTCTGAAGGAAAAACTCACTGAAAAGACCACTTACCTTTGGTTTAAGCGCCATGTTTCCACCATTGTTATTCTTTTCCGTTTAAGGTATACCTGAAAGTCATTTTTAATTTCCTTCTAGAGGGAATAGCGATTTAAATCTATTAAAATAATGATTTGGTCGTCAAACGCTTCCTTTTCCCTCTAAAATGAGGAATATTCACGCTCCGAGTGTTTTCTGCAGGTTTTCTATTGTGCACGTGTCTCCGCGTTTGACTGCGTGAATTAGTAATGGTAATAGGACTGAGTGGAGTACAATTCAGGGAGTAATCGGGCGAGTGATTTCAAATTGGCCGAGCGCGTAGCGTGAGGCTGATTTGAAATTACGAGCACGATTACCCCTGAATTGTGCGACACGAAGTCCGATTACCAATTAATTGTGTCAATAACAAAATGCGAGAAACTATGGAGGTCAACTTTCTTAACTGTAAAATTATTGTACAAAATAACCAACGGAAATTGTTGCTATTTTACAAAGCGTGAAGATTGACAACTGACACGACATGGCAGCTACTGCTCAACATACCCAAATAAGGTAACTGTCCGATTTAGCCTGTCCGATTACAGGTGTTTGTAAATCGGACAGCTCAAATAGGACGGTTTGGACCTGAAGCAGCCAATTAAGACACAAATAAAGGCTGTTAAGAATCAATCACATTCGAGCATTTTGTTATTGACACAATTACATGTAGGAATTACACCTGGGAATTACAGTTGGCAATTATATAAGAAAATTCCCATACCAAACGACAACGATTTCTGTTTATTTCACCATATCATTATGAATCGTTAGGAATGTATACTTTTTTCTCTATTCATCTCCACTGAAGGCTCTTTGAACACCGTGATCCTAGCAGTGCACACCAAAATCTTGCCACAGTACATATGCTTACGTTAGATGATGACTAACTCGTGACGGAGGGTAAAAAAAAAATCCGGCGTGGGCTCACTAGTCTCGTTTTGGAGACAAACCCGCCGCGTGTCGAAGATCACAGTGTTTATAGACGTTTATAGAAGCTATGGTGACTGATGCAAAACGGGTCATCTAGCTGTACGTAAAAAAAGAGTGTGACGGTTTCTCTGTTGGTCTCACGTCAAACAGAGCTATTTAATAAATATTGGTGATTAGTATATACCACACAAGTGAATAGTGCCTTTCGCGCGCTCTGATTGGTTAACTCGGAGGTGATTAGCAAGTACCATTCACCTCCGAGCAGCCGGCGCGCGAGATTTTACAATTTCCGACCGCTTGTTGGTATATTGTCACACATAAAGAAACGTTTTTGTCCGCTAATTATTCAGCTTGTATGGTATATACTAAAACAATTATTCACCTCCACTTCGGTGAATAATTGTTAACTATTGTTGTCCCTACAGTGTCAAAAGGTCCGTATTAGAGGCACTCAACTGCACACCGGAAAAATTCGATCTCTGGCGGAAAAACCAAAACTGAATTTTATTTCTACTGACACAGATCAAACCAGAGAAGTGAAAATCAGACTGCAAAACAGCCGTATTTTGCGTTGGTCTAATGCGGGGTCTCGTCAAGCGAGAGGTCTGGGGCGAGGGTGAAAACGTAGAGTGAGACTGGGGAGAGACGCTAAGCGTGTGAGGCTCGCGAATTCGCGCCTTCAAAAAACGAAAATAAAACCCGACTGTTTTGCAGTCTACACGAAAAAATATATTTCAGAAAACTTTGATATCGAACAGAGAGGCTAATGATGACCTTCTTTATTAATTAAACGCTCTCAAGTGACTATGTCTCAAGTCTCTGTCTAGCATCGCTCGCTGCTAGACACACCTTTGTATTCACTGAAATCTTAGTATCTTTAAAACATGGGTAACGGAAGTTTGAGAAGAAAGAAGGGATAAAGGGATCAAATGTTACATTATATGATCGAGTAAGTTTAATAACTGTTGTTTGATATATCTGGTTCTATCCTTCAAATACTAGAACAAGCTAGTGTCAAGTAGACAATCGTACGTATTGGCCCTTATATACCTTATTCCAAAATGGCAGCTAATTTATAATTCTTTTGTTTGCATGTTTATTAGCCCTATTCCCTCATTTTCACTTCAAAATTCTTTTGTATTTTGTACATGTTGACGAGGCAAAGAGGCTAATTGCAGGCATGCAATCAAAAGAATAATAAATTGGCTGCCGTATTGGAATAGGGTGTATAAAAGAATCTAATAATAGATCCAAAAGGTCGAGATGACAGCAAAAGTGTTGAAATCCTTAGAAACAAAACGACTTTCTTTAATCTTTCAGACATGTTTCGACGGTACATCCGTCATCGTCAGTGTGACAGTTAAGATAACAATAGTTCGTTACATAGTGTTACGATAACAAGTGTTCGTTGTAACATTACGTTTGATAAAATGTAAAGGTAAACGGTTAAACAGTGTGCCCGCGCACCTGACCATACACAGCCAGTAGAGGTGCCTATAAGGAAAGTGACAAATTGATGTGTTTGACTGCTGATTCAGGTCAGGCTTCTCCCATTTTATGTACATAGATTTCTTAAGCTTAATTTGAAATCTAGTAGCCGCAGAGTCTAAAACTTTGAAACAAGCTGGTGAGCAAGAGCTACGACAAGACTCTGAACTCTGTAAATGCTTAAAGACGTGAGAGGATCTGTCCAATGATAAGTGCTCGTGGACGCGCATAGAGAAATGTCGGCTAGTTTCACCGATGTAGCAAGCATTACAACTTACACAGGAAAATTTATACACAACGCGCGTACGGAGACTATCAGGGAGTGGATCTTTCACATTAAACAGGTTCTGAATTTTAAAGGTAGAGAAAACAAGTTTGATGTCAATAGGTTTGCAAAATCGATTAACAAGTTTACGCACCCGATGCTGTGCTATACCTCAGAAGCGGCCAATGTAAGGTATCTTAAAATAAAACTGGCAATTCGTGTCTCGACACCTGTTGCAGGTCGTGAGACGTCACAACAAAGCCCCACATTTCCCTGTCACCACCGTTTATCGCAAAAAAGACCTTCACGTGTGTGCTTACTAATTTTTTTAGTTTTGCACCTTTTTGTTATGAAGTTGGGCTGGTCAAAACCCTCATTGACCGAATTTTCAATATTAACAACACTTGGTTGGGTTTGCACAATGACATCCAGAAATTGATTGTAATTCTACGCAAGAATCTCTATCCTGAGCATATCTTAAATAGCTTAATACCAAGGCGGTAGAAGGTGACGTCTCACGACCTGAAACAGGTGTCGAGACACAAGAATTACCAAAGTTTCATTTTAAGATACCTTACATTGGCCGCTTCTCATGTCTGAGACATGTCTGAAAGATTAAAGGAAGTCGTTTTGTTTCTAAGGATTTCAATTTGATGATTTTATTTCTTAATATATTTAAAGGGCCACCCACAACCAGTGGCCTTTGCACGCCTCTGTTGTTGTTATTATCCGGGAAATCGCATGATCGTCTCAATAGGCTAGTTTCGAATTGTGGGAGAACAAAAGAACAGAGTCGAGGTTGAGGGGAATAATTTGCATTTTCCTTTGTTTTTGACAAAAGAAAATGCAAATTATTCCCCTCAACCTCGACTCTGTTCTTTTGTTCTCCCACAATTCGAAACTAGCCTATTGTCGAAGCGTCATAAACACGTGCGCGAGTGAATAATAATAATTACAATTTATACAGCGCCGAAATCCAAATGTCCTTAGGCCCTTTACAAACCTTAAATGAGTAATAATAAAACAGAAAAAAAAATTATATGTATATGTATATGTATATGTATATGTATATGTATATGTATATATATATATATATATATATATATACATGAATATATTTGTCAGATAATAACAACAACAAAGGCGTGCGAAGGCCACTGGTTGTGGGTGGCCCGACTGCCGATTACGCAACATCAAATTGTGATAATTCAATGGTATTCTGGGAATCCTTTTCCCCTTTGCTCAATGGTTTTCATACCTCTTATTTTGCACATGAAACGTCACTATTAAATAGCAACAATATATGTTATGTTGTTGTATTTGTCCAGAAACAATATCCAATGCTCTGTCAACTAATTTTGTAATTTTCTGGATATAGGCATCATTGAAAGGCTACTAATAGACGCTCTTCAAATTAGATTTTTGATAAAAAAGTGATTAATTTCAATTTATCTTCATTTAAAAAGTCTCATGGACTTTCATCCCATGACAATTCTTCTTCACGTAATTCTAGCATCGACCGAGTTCGCCGAGATTCCGAAGATGATTCGCCTAGATTTCGGAAGTGTTCGACATCCACACTTGGGTCCGACTGCGATCTGGTAATGGAATAAAAATCTTTTAAAGTTGACATTGGGGGAGTTAGATACTCTGCAGTGGTGGAGATGGAAGGGAAATTCATTGCTGAATGAACGTCCGCTGACAATAGAGGAACCTCCATGCTCGATTCTTCCTGAGGCATTTCAGAGGCAAACGGGTCGATCGACTCACCCTCGACAGGCCCCGAATCATTTCGCCGATAAGCCGTTTTATGGCCTTTCAACGATGGTTTTATCCGAAACTTTGCTGTCGAATGCTTAGCTTTTCCACGTGTGTAGCTGACCATCTTTTCCGCTGGCTCACCGTCAGGTTCCTTTCTTGGAGACATCTTCTTTGAATGTGTGATTGAACCAATTCTCCGCCTTTTTCTTTCCGGTTTTCTCCGTCTCGAAGTTTTCGCAGTCGGAGATCTGCGTTCTCCAGTTTCCTTTCCCGTTTTAGGCACTGAATGGCGAAACAGACGTTGTTTAACTGGATGGGCGTCTTCCCCGCCAATTCGTTCATACCGCGGTCTGGAGCCGAAAGACACAGCACGAGGTTCCTTGTAGGCCTGAGAAAGGGTCTCTACTACGTCACGATCTTGTGACTTAAACGTCTGTGGTAGTTTCCAGGAGACTGAAGGTTCGGTTGTCTCTTTCTTGGCCTTATAAGGAATAAAAGGTGTGACGGGCACTATTCGATAATACTCCTCGGGAGCTGGAGAGAGCTGGACTGCTTCTACTGGGGAAGAGTACGAACGTTCCCTGCGTCTTTCATTGCTCTCTTGTTCGTTCGCAGAAGATTCGATTTCTGATTCGTCCGTGGGAACTGACGGGTAATGATATGTGGTATCTTGTCTTCCTTTCCAAGATGCACCTTGCTCTTCTCCGGTCTTCTCGCCAGATGCACCAGGAGGGCCTGCATGTGAGAAGTAAAATTCTGATGATTTGACGGGGCTGCTTGTCGCCGATGCAAAACTGTAGCCCTCGACACTGGAAACTCCTGGGGAAAAGATGGATTCCCAGTGCAATGTGGAGTCGCTAGGTGGGTAAGCCCTCTTATAGGATCCTGATTGTACGGCTCGGCGGAGGACATCCCACATTTTCTGAGAACTGACTTTCTTTGCCGCCTACAAGAAAGGAAACGCAGATTGCGGAGGTTGTTAGCAAAACAAGACTGCAAATGAATATGACCAGGAAAGAAAGTTACCATGCACTCTAGCTTCTCAGAAAGGCACCAGGCAATATTGCAGTCATTGACAATAGGCCTTATCACAGTTTCAGACGCCATCTTGGCGGTTAGGCAAATGGAACACAATTCACAGTGTTTGTATGCAATTCCGTTGTCAAAACAATTGCGTGAAGTGCCTCTTTGTTAGCAAAAAATATGTTGCTAGTTAATAGTACTAGGCAGAGGGTTTCACTAACAAAATGTAAGGGATTTAGCCTTGCCAGAAAACGTTCTCTGGGGTTTTGAATTTTCCATACGTTCGTCTCTTATTTTTTCCCGGGAATTTTTTCAGCCCGCGGCAAAACATTACAGACGAATGTATGGAAAAATTCAAAAAGCCAGAGAATTTTTTCTGGTATGGCTAAATCCCTTAAATTTTGCCAGTGGAACCCTTTGCCTAGTACTATTAATTAGCAATATATTTTTTGCTGAGAAACAGGCGCTTCACGCATTTTTTTTGACAACGGAACTGCATACAAACACTGTAATTTGTATTCTCTTTGCATACCCGCCAAGATGGCGTCTGAAACCGTGATAAGGCCTAATTAAATTGACAATTGGTGTTGATTTTTATTTGCTGACCTCTTCTCGCCGGCTGCAGCTTGCACTCAAACTGCGTTGACCTCAGTAACAGCTTCGGGCCAGACTATAATATATATTTTGAAGTTCGTAACAAATCAATTCCTAACCCTTCTTTCCCTGGGTTTCTGCTGCTTCTCTTCTCCGCCCTCTTCATCAACAGCTCGCCTACGTTTCGTTTTGCCCAGTGTCCGGTAGATCTGTTCAAAATGTCAAGTCTTGTAAATGAATCCCGTGCTGCCTTCATAGTCAGAGTGATAATAGCCCGTTCCAGGCTCTCAGACATTTGGCGCGAGCGCGCGAGAACGAGCAAAGAAAATTTAGTGGGGCTAATTTCTTCCCCAGTTCTAAGCTCGGCCCAAATATCTGAGAGCCTGGAACAGGTAGCGTGATAAGTAAGTCGGCTAGAACTTGCTCACTTATAGAAAATCCGCACCTGAAGTCTACAGGCAATATTTAGTGTAACTTGTCTCGAAATGGCTGACCATGGTTGGCGCGCAGAAGTCTAACACTTCCTTCCTGATTTTAAAACGGTAACAATTACCGTAAAAGCTCTATTAACCCCCCCCCCGGGGGGGGGGCTTATTTAATTTCAGGCCTTATTAACGGGAGGCTTATTTCAAATCTTTGAACACGCCGTTTTCGTGTTAAATAGTTTCTGTACAAATCTCAAACAACTGCAGTAAAACCTTATTATTTAATACCTAGCAGGAAACAGTATTGTGTGTTTAATGTTATATTTGTTTGAAAACAAACCAACTGAGCCGCATAAAGTGTATTTCGTAAGAGGGGTTAGGAGGGAATAATTTTTATACTTAGCTCACGCCCTTACTGGAAACCAGCTATTGTGTTTTTTACATTGTTGAATAGGCTAGCGTGATAAAATAAAGTTCTTATCTTATCTTAATTACAAAATCTCGTTTCCCAAAAAGGGGTGGGTGCTTATTAGAGAGGGGGGGGGGGGGGGGCTTATTACAAAAACCGACTCCAAAACTGGGGGCTTATTAGAGAGGGGGTGGGTTAAAAGAGGGAGGGGGGGCTTAATAGAGCTTTTACGGTATTGAAAAAAAGTTGTCGAACCCAATGCAGAAAGCATGATCGAGATTTACGTTTTGAGTTTTAGTTAAGATAAATACTCAGGGAGTTTATTAATTTTAGACGTCGTCGTCGTCGTTGTTGTTTTTGTTACATCACGTTTTTAGCAACTTGTTTCACAACAGCCTTATCGTTTGCAAGGTATATTACACGGCGTAATGTATTGTGAAACTTATTCATCAAGGCATTACGGTTTGAATTGCACGAAAAACTACCGGCGCAGTGCAACATAACACGTTTCAGCATAACGTCCTTACCGTATTTATGTATCATTACTCATTGAATTCGAAAATAATTCTGAGCTGTTTTCCATGCGCCCCGAGTGCTGTCGCTATCTTATTTTGGGATTGGGTGAGATTAGGAAAGCGAGATAACAAGTATAAGAGAAAAGAAACGAAAAGAGGACATTTGATACAAATTAAGGACTACAGGACTACCTCTTGATGACTGATAATGTTCCGACAGAGAAACACCTCTCGGGTAAAATCAATGCCTTGAGCGCTGAGTTCGGCTAAAGCCAAAAACACGTCACCCACAGAAGTCTTACGGGAGTAGTTGTCATAGCGACAGATGTGAAGGTTGAGTGTCTGGAGCGCCATGTCTGACTGGGACAACGGAAACTCGTAAACCTCCCTGGAGATAGAATGAGTTAATTAAAAATAACGAGATCTAAATAAACTAAAAACAATAAAAAACTAGACCCATTCTATATTTGTCATATCTACGGTAGCCTGTGAGTAAGCTCTCTATTGGGGTCTCACAAGAGATTTATTTCCCGAGCGGCGAGGGAAGAGCAACAAGAGGGTTGGACTTCTCTCGCCCCCGCCCCAATCCTCTCGCGAATCGCTTCGCTTGCCGCTCGCGAAATAACAGAGAGTTTGCTCGCAGGCTATATCCACTGAAAAAAAAATCTCTTATAGCAAACAGATTGCACATTTCCTGGAATAAAAACTAAGACCATTGTCAAAAGAACGCGATCATTAGTGGCAAGTTTTAGAAGAAATTTTTGCTACCCAAGTTGCTCGCTTCTTCATTTTCTTCAAAAGGCCGCAGAATAAAAAGAAAAACAGGAAAAGTCCTTCAAAAGTAAGGTTTTTACTTTGAGAGCTCAAACATGATAAGCTTTTCGTGAGTCTGTGAGTTTGTTAAATCACTTTGCAATTAACAAAAAAAATCCAAGTATTTTTAAAAGTCAGCATTGTGAGTCTGTTTTCGGTTTGAATGCGTCTCATCTCATCTCGTCTCTTCTCTTCTTTTCTCTTCTCTTCTCGTCTCATCTCATCTGATCTCCTCTCCTCTCGTATCGTCTCATCTCACTGATCTTGTCTCATCTCGTCTCGTCTCCTTTCGTCTCCTCTCGTCTCCTTTCGTGTCCTCTCGTCTCCTTTCGTCTCCTCTCGTCTCCTTTCGTCTCCTCTCGTCTCCTTTCGTCTCCTCTCCTCTCCTTTCGTCTCCTCTCGTCTCCTTTCGTCTCCTCTCCTTTCGTCTCCTCTCCTCTCTCCTCCTAGTAGGACAGAACACAGCACAGAGAACTACGTTCCCTACTCCCTACTCAGTGTGTGGGTTCTTTAACGTCCCATTCAAGTTTTCATGAGTGGAGGTGAAGGACACAAGGCCAACGACTTCACGTCACTGCAGTGACTTCGGGAAAACTGATTCACCTAATAGTTCTACTGAAAACGTTTTTAAATCATAAAACGATTTAGTAAACTCACAGACTCACAAAAGGATTACTATCTTTGACCTGTCAAAACAAAAACGTCAAATCTTTAGTGAATGATAGCTGAGTTAATCTTTTGTCTCACGATTGAGTCATAAAGATGTGGATCGCGACGTTTCGACCGCTATACTGCTGGTCTTCATCAGGCGATGGTGTCGACTGGCTGCGTGTGAGTATAAGAAGCACCGTGGCTGGTGGTGATTGGTGCGTTTCGATCCTCGCTTAGGCTGTTGTTGATTGGAGGATTTTGATCCTTGTCGTTCAGACTAGAAATTGTTCCCCCGGCGGTCCGCTTTGGTACTGATCGGCTGTTGTGGTGTTTGATCGTGGGCATCCACGCTTCAGGAATTTCAATTCCACTGTCCCTGTTGATGTTGTTAGGGTGAAGTCTTATGTGAATAGCCTCTTTAACCCTACGGGTGTACCAATGTGGGTCTCGGTCAATAAATTTAACTTCGTCCCAGAGCGGATAATGTCCGGTCGCGTTGCTATGTTCTGCAACGGCGGAGGATTGGGTTCGAGCAAGCCGTATGTCTCTATTGTGTTCCTTAATCCGTTCATGCATAGATCTTCCCGTCTCTCCAATATAAACCTTACCACATTCGCAGGGAATCTTGTAGATTTACTGGATCGACAATGTCCTTAGGTCGCACTAGGTGTGATCTAAGAGTTGTGTCAGATCTGAAAACAGTCCGTATGCCTTGTTGTTGTAGGCAACGGCGAAGAGCCTCCGATGTGCCTTTGACGTATGGCAGAACCACAGTAGATTTAATTTCGGGTTCAGGTTCTTTAGTGGTTGTTCGTCCCTTGGTTTTCGTAAGATTTTTTACAAACGAAAACGGATAACCGTTGGAAACAAGGACCGATGAGAGGTGTTTCTTTTCATGAGAGATAACTGATGGTTTTGTTATGAGGTGTTTAGATCGATCGTACAGGCACTTGACAATACCGCGTTTTAAAGATTGTGGGTGGTGTGAATCATACGCTAGGTACTGGTCAGTGTGTGTAGGCTTTCTGTAAACACTGTTGTAAAATTCATTAATAATTCATAAGACTAACGACCAATATACGGGTAGTATTTGAGTCACATGTATACCTCTCTAAACCCCAATAAAAATCATTAACTTTCATAAAAGTGTCCTGCTCCGCTAATTAGTATGCATTAACTTTCATACAGATCTCTACTGATTAACATTACAAACACGACAAACACAATCTATTGTTTCATTTCACAAGTAACATAAAATATTCGCGTGAGACCTTTATGGGCTTTAAAACGGCTCGCCTGCGGCTCGCCGTTTTAACTGCCCATAAAGGTCTCCCGCTCATATTTTATGTATTACGTAGAGAGGAACCCTTTCGAATCCTTGATGATCAACGTATCTAAAATTCAAAAAAATATCCATTATATTATATACAATACCTGAAGCTGACATTAATTGTTGTGTCATAAGGTTCAAACATTTGGCCCTGAAGGTTTAACGGAAGAAGGTGAACGTCAACGTAGGTCGACATAGATTCTCCTTCAATTGGAATATCTTCAGCTCGGATCAGACGCACTATCAATAGAGAACTGCAAAGAAAAAGTTAAAAGGAACAACAATAATAATAATAATAATAATAATAATAATAATAATAATAACTTTATTTACCCACGGTAAATAAAAGATAAGACTTAAAAATTACAGACATCGTTGAAAAATCCTATAATAAGTGCTAAACTAAGTTAAGAAATTTCTAATATACAATAGCGGAATGAAAACTATTTAAAGCAGTGGCCTGCTTAGCCTCCGCTGACAGACTGTTCCATGTTACTGCGCCCCTATAACGAAAACTCTTCTTGAGGGCCTCAGTGTTCAGCCGCGAAATAAACAGGTTATGTTGCGCACCTCGAAGATTATGTCTGTGGATGGTATTAACGCTGGCGAAATTTATCAGACAGGTATTCGGATACAAGGTTATTTATAGTTTTGAACATTAAAGATTTCAGTTGTTTTGCACGTATGTCAGCGAGGCCTTTTCATTTAAGGGCATGAAGAATCTGGGCAGAGCATAATTTACCATGTTCTGTTAGTTCTCCTTTTGTTATTACAGTCTGGAATGGACTAAAACATAGGGCGCACGTTTGATACATCTGAAGCTGAAGATGAGACAGATGGTGCCAATTGTACCGAGTTCTTTCTCAACAATGGGCGCTCGCGCAACAGGCGCTTGATTAATTTCAATCAGTGCAAGTGTCTTTCTGGGGCGTTGATATCGTGATAAAGACATTGATGCTTAAAGATAATGTGCGTGAGAGATTGGAAGAAGGGTCTTACGAAGGGTCTCGCTCCTGCTCACACAGGGCCTGATAAATTGTGCCCTTTTAGAGTTATTTACTAAGAAAAGCTACTACTATGTAAGCAACTACAACGAAAGGTGAGCTACTACGGAAGAAAACCTAGCATAATCAGTACTACGGTGACCTTGCGATAATATCATTCCATCGGGAGAGAGGTTGTAATATTTCCCCTGGCTCCATGCAGTGGAAGCTGGAATCTGACCAATCTCGTACCCAGAGTCCTCAGGCTCTTTGGCCAGCGATTAGTCGCCAGGAGAGACTCTGGGATAATGGAAAAAAATCAAATTTTTTCACTGGCTGGCCCGTAACGGCTTCCATTGTTTTACCCCAGATTTTCTGGGAAAATGGTGGTCCATTATCCCAGAGTCTCTCGGGGCGTCCACCCGCTGACCAAACAGCCCGGGGACTCTGGGTACGAGATTGGAATCTGACGTAAGTTACTCCATTTCCCTGAACGTTAACTCAGTAGCCACTGAGACAAGCTCCTATGATGCCATTCTCACTATTGAACATTCCTTCATTCTTTCATTCTTTTCATTCATTTTGGCACTATCTGTGATTAATCTATCAATACATCAACGAGTACATTACCGGTGTTGATCATATCTAAGAGCAAAGTAAAGTCTTCCTAGGTCTGGATGATCATCACTTTGCGACTCTTCCTCTTCATCAGTTGTGAACATTTCGTCTGAAGACACGAGACTCTACACAAGAGAGGAAAGAAAAACAATGAAACTGATATGTTGACGAAGCTCACAAGAGGAAGTGGGTGTATTTAGTACGAAATGGCTGTCCAACTGCAGTGGTTACTTCATGATTTGTCTTGCGATCAAACAACGACGATAGTCAATGAGTCGAGTGTTCGCTTGATTATTAGATTTAATCTCGAGAAGATGAAGGCAACCAGAGCACAAGAAAAGTTACGGACAAACGATAGCCGAAGTTTTTCCTCTCGTCTACTCTCATGACAGTGGTAGCGCATGAATCAAGAGAGTAATATTCTAAGACAATCACACCAAAGTAAACAGCTCAGTTGAGGATGATGCTTTAAAAGGGCGCTTTCCATTTGTCACAACTGGTCAATCAGACAGTGCCGGGTTTACCGCTCTTCGCATTCCATTCAAAACGGTGCATTCCACATCCGAGGGAGTCCTTTAGAAACACAGGTAGAGCCTGTCCTTCAAAATAGTACATTCCTTTTACAAACTACGTAGTTTGTCGTCAGCCAGTCGTGACGAGCGCAAAAGCGCCTTTTGAATCCTAATCAGTCCTTCCTGTAGGTCGCAAAATGTCATTCTCTTGTTTCAGATGCCACGCACCTCTCAGTAACCTCTAATTTCATTGGTTCTTATTACCACGCAGCTCCATTATTTCAGGGCTAGGGTCCATTGTTTCTGTTGTTTTTTTTATTGTTTTCTCAGCCAATCCTGTGAACTGTTCCGAGAGCTGCGTGGCGCCTCTCTTGTTTCCCCGCCCATAATCCCCGTCCTCGTGTAAAGAAGAGGAGCTTCTAAGGTTTAAATTTCCTTCCGACTTGATGAGCTTGGGTAGGAAACTGAAGAGACGTTCAACGGACTGAAACTTATACCACTTACCCGAGGAAAGACTGGGCGTGGCTGTACAGGTGTGATGGTTATTTTAGGCATTGTCTCCTGCGCATATGCTGTTGCCAGCTTCTTGCGTTCCTGCTCCGCTTCCTCCTCCAGATATTTGTATGGTACCCCGTCCTTCTCATGGTCGGCTTCCGCTTCCCGCCTCTTCTTTCTTGATAGTGTCCAGGAAGTAGCAGCATAAACAATCAGGGCTACCAGGCAGAGAATGAGTACCCCAATGACGATCTCTAACTTTTCCATATTCTGAAACAATGGAAAAAAGGTGCTTGTTTTCAACCAGTCGCTGACATGAACGCAACGAATCTTCGGTACATGCGAGCCACGGTTTGTGGGAAACGTGGGAAACGCGTTTTTCTGTCGCTTAGTAAGAGATATCTTTAGCTTTTGAACAGTCCTGACTGGGTAATTCAACCTCGATCAGTTTCAACAATCGCGTTTATATTTGAGGCGTAATATTGTCACAGACAAAAATAAACAACTGAAATAAAAAATAGCAACAAATAACCTTGCAGGCGTAGCAAGCGATCCATTTTCCTTTTGGCCCTACGATAACCTGCGATCAGGTATTATTTTCGCGCTCGATCGGGACAAATAAAATTAATATCATATACTGGAGACGGACTCGTTAGGCAAAGTTATTAATTCACCGTTTGACTGACAACGCAACGAAACAAGAGAGACAAAAAGGACCACACAAAAGACGCGCTGCGTTATTCACTTGTCCACCGCGCCATAATCTCAGTCTAAAACTGGATAAGAACATAATTGGGAGCATCACGACGGAAACAGATATAGCATATCGTAATATCATTACATTTATACTTCACAAATTAATGTCATCAAGTAAGCTGAAGCCACTCTAAGGGCACTAAGGCCATAAGGTAGCGGGCATTACCCCTTAAATCTACCAAGGCAAAGATTGAGCCCAAGCATTAGCAGCCATGGACAGCTGTTTCGGTCTTGTTAGGCCTCATCAGCATGGGATAGCTAATACTCAGGCTCAAGTACCCACATATCAATAAAACAAGCAATGAAGACGTAAAGCTTTAAAGTAAAGCTTTAGACTGCGAATCGTCCCTTATTTTTCTCAGGGAAAGCCCAAAGCGAGCCGAACACGCGAGGAGCGCGAAAATTGCCTCCTTTTCACAGTAGCCTCGCGTGTTTCTCTCGCTTTAGAAAAATTCATTTGATTTTCCCGTCCGCGGGGAATCCGGAGTTTAGTGCCTCGGAAACTTTTATAACGTAGTATATTAACTGACATTCTATGTTGCATCTTACTTCATTTTGTTTTGCAAAGATATCCGGTTCCTTTTAGCCTGTTCCAGGCTCTCAGATATTTTGGGGGCGATGGCGCGAGAACAAGCAAAGAAAATTTAGCAGCCCCCGCACGATTTTCTTCCCTTGTTCTTCGCTCGTTGTTTCGCGTTTCGCCCTTCGGTGTCCCCAAGTACTGATCGCCTGGAACAGGATAGGTCCGTTTCATTCACGCATTAGCAACACATCACGCCATGTTTAACAAAGGCGCTTAGCGATATTTAAAGGTAATGACAAAAACAAACAACTTTTAGTCACACGGTAGGTTTTCCTCAAAATCCTTTGTCTCTAAGAACGGGTATAAAACAAATGGAAAATGGTACAAACAAAAACAAATGGAAAATGGTAAAAGACTCAAGGAAGACGAACGAACTGTTTCAGACCAAGCGATCCGTTTGATGCGCGACCTGATGTAAAAATATACTAACGTTACATTCAATTGAACTTTTTTTTCGAGAGGCCAGTTACCTCCATGGACGATCATCCTGGATTTAACTTCTTCTTTCTTGGGAAAGGTTCAGGAACAGAAGTCATTTTGACGGCATTTTCAGTGGAAGAGATGTTGTTTTAAAGTATTTTTTAAACCGACGCAGAACAGCGACACGCTGGACGCTAGACGCTTCTTTATCCGTGGTCATGGAAACACATCGGATCCTGCTGACCTTTTCTAGAGAGATCAACAACTACGGCAAGCTTGTCATTCTTAGTGAAAAAAAAGATAATAAACTACAGCAAGGAGTAGTTACCAAGCGCTTTCACCTAGCCACAATTTTCAGATTTGATTTCCGGTGAGCTTTAATCTCTTACCGACTATAATCCGGCTTTATTTGTGACCTGAAATGCCATACGACATTAGGTTTTTAAAAAATTATATTTCTTCGATTAATTCCAGTCTGGCGAGCAACTGTTTTATTTCGTTGTTTTATGATTTATACATTTCAGTGCCCTGAAACTATGACTTTTCTAAACCACCAGACGTCAATTTCGATCAATTTATCGTTATCTTTCAACAATGCCCACCTGAAGCCAACAATTTTAAGTAGCTGGTCTTACGTAAACTGAGATATCTACACCCAGGAAAGGAATCTTGAACAACTTTTTTCCGTCTGCAGCACAGTCAGTACAGGCATGTTTTATGAGCCTAACTCAGCAAGTAAAGCTTTTGATTGGGAGAGCGGGTGAGCTATACACAAGTCAGTTTACATCGCCGTGACACGCAGGAGCTTAAACTGTCAAAAATAGGAGCTAAACAAAGTCAAGACTAAATATGTAGCTAACTTGTCAAGATTTGAGGTATGCCGATCCTCCCCGGGTGGGGTACTCCCAGAAAAATAAGGTGGGGGTGTGCGGCCCGCTTCCTAAAACCCTTACCCTATTTCAGACCAAACTCTGCGATTTTCCCTACCCTATTTCAGACCTGACCAAAAATTTGATACCCTATTTCAGACCTATTTCACGTACACAGTTGGCGTAAACATAATTAAAAGACAAAAAATAAGGGCTTTTGTTGACGGTCTTATCGGCTAAAGATGAAGAAGTACCTTCTTCTAAAAAACATACCGAATTCAAGACAAGAGCGCACAAATCATACCCTATTTCAGACCAAAATGGTCAAAACTGATACCCTATTTCAGACCAAAACGGCTAAAAAACCATACCCTTTGGGGCTGCACATACCTATATAGCTCATATAAGGCAGTACCCCCCGGGTGCCGATTATATGGTATCAATAAAACATCACTAAGATAAAACGCCAATTGAGGAAATTTTAAAAGGACCATTTGCTGAGATTTAAATGACTGAGAAAAGAAGAAGAATCCCGAATCAAGTTAAATGTTGCGAAATCGGGGAAGTAAGCGTTTGATGTTGTGTTACCTATAAAAGGACAATGTTAATAAACAACAGAGAAAGAACATTTTTAAAGGGACAGTTATTCACTGTAGGATAAATACAATATCATACAAAACAAGAACGTCTGTCAGTGCAGTGAGTGATTTGATAAGATTTGCTGTTCCCTACTCACGACTGATTTAACTGGTTTGCCAAAAGGGTTTATTTATATATTTATTGATTTTCGTTCATTCGCTGTGAAAACTCAACCGGGACTTTCCCTTGGATTTGAAATCAATTCACTCGATCGCTGGCCGCTCCATTGCCTAATTAGTATTGGCTGCAGGAAATTGTAGATAAAGACTACTGCGCGGAGAACAGGAGCAGCTAGAAACTTTTACAAAACCGCAATGCTGTGGTTAAAGTACAGACTCTTTGAAAGCTGAGCGCATCTTTTAGATGTGACCTTTCTTGCGCATCACTGAAGATCAGTGATGTTTACCTTTGTTTCAAGGTAAGAGAGCGTATCAATCAAATTTAAGGATATGATGGAAGCAAAGAAAAAACAATTCAAATGTTCACTTACCGCGTCTGTCATAATAAAGACAAAAATGTGTTTCGAAGCGAAGCCATGTTCACGTACGAATTTGGGCTTTTCTCAGCGGGCTTAGGATCGAAACTAAAGCGATCTCTCAAGATAAAGGCTGTTACATCGAGCAAAACACAGAAAATCTCTTTCGTTTTGTGCCTAACATCTTATCTCAGTTCCTGCGCAGCCACATGTAGTCAAGTCATACTGCTTACTTTCATCCGCCGCACAACTGACTCATATTTATTTCATCACAGAAAACAGAAGTTCGGGAATTAGGCGTTGCTGGTAAATAACGATATGAATTCAGACAATCCACGTACTTTCGCTAGGCGATATCTACGGCCAGCGGCCGTAACGTTGGTAGCTAAATGTAGATAGGAACGCAGTGTAAGAAGGGGGCATTGGGGTCTACTAGAACCGAAAAACCGCTCAAAACAACATCCAAAACCGAAGTGAATTTGGATTAACGCCGAAAACCGAATGCAAAATCATCAAAACCGAAACTTTTCAGATCCGAATTTCCGAAACCTTAATCGACCTGATACATTTGCGGCACCTGGAGGGCACAGACTAAACTATGTTAATTTCATCGCGGTATTTGTGGATCATTCCATTTGTGAATCACCAGGCCCATAGACAGGTTTTTGCGTGGAGAGGTGCGTTTGGGCTCCGAAGGATCGAAATGACGAGAATCGAAGGCGCGAGATTCTAGAGGAGTCCGGGGGCTTGCTCTCCCGGGAAATTTTGAAACTAAGACTATATTTTGTGCGTTTCGAGGACCGTTACATAGAAAATCAGACAGTCAAGATCAAACGTAAAACGACAATACTTAAGAAAACTTTCTTGGTCGAAATGGATTTTGGGCTTAATCTTTGAGTAGTGCGCCAAGCTCAAGCCTCCTTGAACGCTTCTGGGTAAGTCTACCACTTCGCCCAGATTGTTTCCAGATGTTTTCGAAACACAAAATTTGTTTCCACAACAAGTGTTTCCCGTGCGACTAAACTGGGAAACATTTGCATCCGCAACAATGTTTCAGCAACAGTGTTTCCTAGTTTAGCCAGGCCCTTAGAACTCCTCAGTTTCACGTTCGCAGCTGGTGGCAGGAATATAAAAATTGTGAAACAAATTTTCAAGAGGACGTAAAGATTTGGGTTCAAATCCCTCAACGTTTTTGCAGTGGTATTGGGTTTTTCTTCTTTTGGCTTCGAGCTGTATCTGAAGTAATCTACCAGCAATTTAATAGTACCGACATAGCCGCAGGGGGTCGCATAACGGACATGAGGTCGCCGAAACATCGGAACATTATATCGTTAGGTTTTACTTGCCTGTGTAAAATGAAAACGGTTCATTAGATTGGGTTTCATTTCAAACTACACAACAAGCGTGCCAGGACGCAAGTACTACAGTTACTTTGCTTTTACCTCAGTTTTTGTAATAACTTACTTTCTTTTTAAATTAGGGATTTTGCAATCGCAAAAAGCTATCCTATTAAAACCTCCATCAAAAGTCAAGAATTTGGAGAACTTAGACGTGAATTCAGAGATTCGATTGAGATCTTGCAGCAATCAGTCACCTGTGACCTGTTTTGACTGTAAAATGGTCTAACATGCGATTGCACAGTTTGTTATTTTTAATTTTTTGGTCGTCAGCGGAAACGTAATGTGATACAGCTAGATGCTCTTAACTCATCCTGCTGGCTTTGTGAATTGCTGCCATCGGTACTGGTATAAACGGTACTGATGTCGTCCGAAAAGAAACTAAAACCAAACTAGGAAAAACCGAAAACCACGTCGGATACGAGATCCGAAAAATCGCTTGTGGTTTGACTGTAGTTGACAGAAGAACAAGAGGCTACAATTAGCCTAAACCCGGGCTTGTAAAAAACAGTATTGTATCCCTAACTTAGTGCTAAACAAAAGAATAGAGGGAAGTCTGTCTTTCTTACATCGGACGCATTGTGTTTAGCTTGTGTTGGAGTCTATTTCTTTAGACCCCTATCAACATTTATTCCTCTAAAATACAGCTCAACCATTGAGAACAGTAATTATAACACTTGTAAAAAATATTTCTAAAAGAACAAGAAAAAGAGAAACAGAAAAATAAAGCCCGTGATATATACCACTAAAAAAGCTAAAAGACATCAAACCCGGGTTAGCTGTGTCACAGGCAAGAACAGTGACCTTTAGGCCACAGAGGTTTATCCTTTTGCAAGGTGATAAAAATAGTGTATTGATTCCAAAAAAAAAACTAAGCACACTTGTTTTCGCTTCGATGGATAATTGTTTGAGAAAGGAAACGCTTATCGAACGATGTAGGATTTTTTCGCATAAACGTTAATGGAGTACGTCTCGGTGAAATGTGAGTAGAAAATTAATTAGCAGAGTGAAACTGTTTACAAACACTTCTCCTTTGTCGTCTCATGTTATTATAATCGGCTCCCAAGCACAAGACCTAGAAAACTCAGACCCACCCCCCCAAACTGTAAAAACTCAAACCCCTCATAAACGGCGATAATTCATTTTGCCCACGTTTATTTTACTTTGAAAATTTGTATAGTTGTGAGGGGGTCTGAGTTTTCCAGTTTGGGGGTGGGGGGGGGGGGGGGGGGTCTGAGTATTCTAGGTCTCGTGCTCCGGAGCCGATTATAATAACGTGAAGTGTTTGTTATCTGCGATAAATAGACGGTGTAACATTTCAGCGCACTGAACGGCGATAATTTATTTTGTCCACGTTTATTTGACTTTTTCCAGACTTGGGGGGGAGGGGGGGTGGCGGGGGGGGGGGCTGAGTTTTCTAGGTCTGAGGTCTGAGTTTTCTAGGTCTGAGTTCTCCAGACACCCGATACAGGGAACACGGCGGCAATCCATCTGGAGTTAAATTTTGGTCATGTTAAAAGCTTTCTTCTCGCTGTTGAACTTGCAAACATTCGTATAGACACTTCTCTTAACATATTAGTTGTTCAGACTTCAAAGACACAAGGTGAATCGACGTTTTCCAATACGTGACAACAGGCATCATTCTTGCTGTTGATATGAGATTTACACTTCCGAATCACTCGGCCGGGAAAGGTCAAACTCCCTTTGTCTGTAGTCTCTAATTTTTGGCGCTCCCTCGCGTCGCGTCTCCTCGCAACTTCGCGCGCGCACGTGGCCCCAAAATCCGTCGCCTACTCGCTACTACTACTACTACTCGCAATCTCCTGAAGCAGTCCATCTGCCATTAAGTTTACTCATGTTAAAAGCTTTCTTCTCGCCGTTGAACTTGCAAACATTCGCATAGACACTTCTCTTAACATATTGTTTGTTCAGACTTCAAAAGCCACAAGATGAATCGACATTTTCCCGTACGTGACAACACGCATCACTGTTGTTAAAAATAGTTAGCGCTTGCGCAGAAACGCCGGAAGTGCCATTTGTGGATGATACTCGACGACGAAAAAGAATAATCGTCGGTAGTTTAAGACCCGGGCGCCGCGCGAGACGCGCGCAGCCCGGGTAATAATTAACGGCCACACGTTTAAGTTAAAGCTAAGCGAAGGGTGCACTTTGATTCGGTTTCAAACAAGCCATTTCCGAACAAAGTTCAGCCTCTTCTTTAAAGCGAGTCCTTGTGCAAAGTTTTCACTGATATGGATACTAGTTTCATATGCATGTGACTGAGAACTCTTTTGAAAAAGAAGAGCGTGCACCAAGCCTCGCTATTATAAAGTGGCTCACAGCAACTCGGAGATATTTATTTGACGCCACTGAGAATGCTTGGCAGTTGGGCGTTTTCTCCTACGCCCAGATAGCAGATGTCAGCTGGCAGGAAATTGCTTTTCTTGTTTTCGTTTTTTCAAATATGTTTACTCTACTCACTTTTTAGTATAAATTTACTGTCGTTCTATCACGAATGCCGTTCTCTTATTGGCTACGTTACTCGCTATCTACATTCTGTTGTAGATAGTGAGTAGCGGTTGTCAACAAAATTGTGGCCGCTTCTTCGCGTTTTCGAAGTGTCAGTAAGGAGGATTTAGATAATTTACTTGTTTAGTTTTGAACGTCTAGTAGATTTATACTAAAACAATTAGATTATTCGGTCTCGATTTCTATGCGTGATAGCTGATTCGGGCTGCGCCCTCATCAGCTATCACGCGATAGAAATCTCGAGATCATAATCTAATTGTTAAGTAGATAGTGAGTAGCGGTAGCATGGGCTTCTGCGGTAGTCAACAAAATAGCGGCTCGCTTCTTCGCGTTTTCGAACGGTGACTGCGAGGAGGAATTAAGATAATTTACTCTCGATTTCTATGCGTGATAGCTTATTGCGCCCTCGTCAGCTATCACCTGATAGAAATCTCGAGCTCATAATCAAATTGTTTAATATAATAATTTGGTGGATGAGGTCGTTTCTGAAGTCAACTTGTACTTTTTTTTCTTGTACATATCACGTCAGTAAACCTCCGGGAGACTAACAGAGGAGTGCCTGGTAGGAGGAGCTAAACTTTTTGAAGACTGAAAAAAATAAAACAAAAAGTTGCTATAGAAAAGATGTTTTATTTTTTGACCGTATTGATCTGCAGTCTTGTAGACTAGACGTTTTCCCTCCTACGTTTACGTAGCCCATACGTAATAATAATAATAATAATAATAATAACAATAACAATAACAATAACAATAACAATAATAATAATGATAATGATAATAACAATAAAGTTAGAAATAAAGTCCGTTTTTGTATGATAATAATAATAATTAATTAATTAATTAATTATATTTCGCCTTGTATCCTACAATGATCAAAGGCGCATTACATCATGAATTCTAAAAATCGTATGAGATATTAAAAAATAAAATAAATTTAAATTAGAAAATTCTATGAATTAAAAAGCTAACTTAAAAAGATATGTTTTAAGTAAGGATTTAAACTGTTGAACTGTTTTTTATTTCCTTAACGAGAAGGGTAAAGATTTCCAAAGTGTGGGAACAGCAACAGAAAAAGATCTGTTTCCGAAGGATGACAACATCTTCCCACGGCGCGGGACTGAGAAATCTAGTAGTAATCAGGGTGGTAACGAAGTATATTTTTCCATCGCTGATCCCATTTTTTGGCCCAATAGTTTGATCCCTGATCCCAAACACGTGACAGCAATTTTCTGATCCCATGACGCAATTGTGTGCTTACCTCAAGCAACTCGTCATTTGCCCACTATAATTGTTCTCATTTATCCTTCACGGACTTGTCTTCTGTATTCGTAAGCATGTTGTACAAAGCGAAAATTTTTGCTTATGGTTTGCGTGCAATTTTTTAAATTTTTTCTTTAAGGCTGCTATTAGAGTCCGATCCCTGATCCTTTCAAAAACACTACTGATCCCAGATCCCAGGCCTGTGATCCTTGATCCCGTATACCTCTTTACTACCCTGTAGTAATCCATCATTTGATCGCAGCTGACAGGCAGAGTAGATTGATCGATTCCTTACTGAAATAACGTACGCTCTTTTCCACACCCTGATCAAATTGAACTGCCTACAAACTCGACATTGTTGTCACTCCAGTGTCTCAGTGGCCTCTGCATCCCAAGGTCGCCACACAGTACATCTCAATGTCAATCTAGTGTGAATAGATCGGGCAATATGCCAATCCCATTTCCAATTGATAGACGGTGGTGTGACCACTGATAATGTTCTTCATTTTAGTAAGCTCGCGAATCGTTCAATTCAATTTTAGTTCTATTGCTAGAAATTCGTAACAGATCGATTTTTTAAAGTCTAATTCCTTGACTGTTTGTGTATTTGTTTTTGTTATGCCATGAGTTTGGGATAAATAAAAAGGGATTCATGATTTGTTCTGAGTGTTACGACCCAGACCCTTTTCTCTAAAGCCGCTACAGAAATTATGGAACCCGATAAATGTTTTTGTCATATCCCATTTTCCATCGATTGGTGAATATTTTTGTTCCAAACTTGCCAGTTTGTTGCACAAAATAATGAGGCCTTTGAAACTCATGTTTCACAATCAAATTGGCTTTAGAAAAATCGTGTCCCACTCAGAAAAATAATACTGAGATCGTTTCAGTCAGGCAAGTGAAAAAAAAAATCATCAACCATTCAATAGCTAAAGTCAAGAAATTGCCATATTATATGAGTAATAAATAAACAACATGTTAAAGTCTCAGGGCCGTGCAATATCCCGTACTCGAGTTATTCGGCAAAATGTACCACTCAAAATTATAGTGTTTTGTATCCATCTTGGTGTACCTCTGAGGAACACCAAGATGGCGGCCGGAGACGAGTTAAAACATATGTTTCTTACTTTAGCTATCTCAAGGCTTTGTTCTCACTGTTGAGCTTTCAAATATTCACATAAAAGCTTTTCTTACCATGTTGGCTTTTCAAACCTCAAAAACACACGGTGAATCGACGTTTTCATGTAAGTGACATGCTTTGTGAGCAGACACCTTTATGTCACGCACTGTGAAAAGCTCTAAAATTCAAACTGCTCTATTTTCAAAACAAAGCAAGCTACCGAGCTGAAACCATGCAAGCAGATACATTTCTAATGGGTCTTTTACGTGATGAAGATTAAAATGCAAAAGTCTGTTTACTTTTGAATTTTAGTTTTTTATGACGTCACGTGAAAACCATCTATACACCCTGACAAGAGCAAGTGCTCGTTGAATGAGGTGGTAAGGAGAAGCGTTGTTTCGATTGATTATGGAAGCAACTAGATCGCTTTGGTTTTGCTTTACTACGATAGGTGATTGGTTGGTCAAACTCGCTCCACTTTCTCAACCAGTGAGACCAATCGTGACTTGCTCGCAGCCTCGCGCGCTTTTTCCCGCGCTTGGCGTCGGTTTCGTGTATTTGCTTCAACTTACGGTATGATTGATTCATTGTACTGATTACGTCTTCTGTGATTATTCAAAAGTACAAATAACTTTGAATGGTATTAGTTTGCCAACCGTGCGGTTGGAATAAATTAAGGTCAGACAGGCTCCGACCCATTAGAATTTCGCAACCGCATGGACTTGAAAGATAAAAGTTTCAACTTGTACACGTATTTAACATCAATATGCGATTACTTGTCATCATGGTTTAAAATTATTTAATGGCATTTTCAATTAAAGGGGCACGTCTGGGAGGGCACACTGAGACAACTGAAAGTAAATATTAATTTCGTCATTTGCCAAAAAGAACTGCGTGGTTAAAGTTAAATCAATGCAGAAATGCAGATGTCAATATTTCGTTTTAAGTAGTGTGTTTTTAAACTGGTGACTGCCCATACGAATTCTCTTTGGGGAAAAATTTGATCGTTTGATGGTTCGCTTAAACCAACGGGTTTTAAAAAAGAGTGAAGTTTTTTTTAGTTAAACCACCCTTAAAGTCAGCGAGTGTGGATTAATTATATTGCCTATGAGTACTTTACTGTATCTTTTTATAATACAAAAATATCCGACAGGCACTTTCTTCTTTGGAGAGGAAAAAGACTGCGTGATCTATTTTAAGCTTTTACAGGCGCTTCTGTCTTACATGAGCGACGTAAAAGCGCTTCAACGATACAGAATTACAATTCAAGTGATTTTCACTTTCCAGCGATATTTTTTACATCCTGTAGGTTGTTAATCATGCCTTGTTACTGTAATATAATTAGCAAGCAATTCGGAAGAGCCAACCAACCGGTTTTATTTAAAAAAAGAAATAATATCGAAAACAAAAAACTATGCCTTTCTTTATATGTGAAGCGTGACCAATAAAATGTAAACAAAAAATTCGAATTAAATCGAGACGCGGTATCATTCACCAATACATGAAATTGTTATATTAAAAAGACAAAAATAATGCATATTCCCTAGTTACTTTCAGCCAAAAATAGATAATTCCTAGTTTTGCAAAAAATCCTTTTAAATTTTGAGAGAAGAGGCTTTCTTTCACTCAAGGTCTTCAAACAAAGCAAGAACATCATCGTATAATCTTTTTGTTTCATTTAATTCAGTTCGTTAAAAGTTTGAAATCGATCGCTAATATAGAATCCTTGAATCTAATACTGTTATTTTGAGAGACGAATCATCGAAAGTTAAGCTGATTTTCTTTTTAGCAACAGTTCGTCTTAAACTATGGACTTAACTCGATTGCCAAAGACAATTCAGGCGAATGAATGGACGATTGAAAAATCTCTTCAATAATTGCGAATAGTACAATATACTGAAGCCTGTTTTTTCACCTCGAAATATTCGCAACATTTCGGCACCACAGAGAATTTTCATGAGCCGCACGGCTCATACACGGCATAATTCTCTTCGCACTGAAGGTGAAAAACACTCCGTGAAAACGGCGTGGCAGCTGCAAAGTAAATTTTATTGACACTGATTTGAATAATGAACTTTGAAAAGAAAAGAAAATGTTCAGCTATGGCCAAACTTTCACTGGGTACATTTGCAATAATATTGCGTTCTAAGTGAAATAATTTTGGCATTAAAACAAAAATACCACTCACCTTCTCATTTCTTTCTTTCCATGTTTCTTGGCTCAGGTTTCGCTTGACTTTTTAATATTCTGTATTGAGTGTTTTACGCGTTTGAATTCACTTCTGCCTTGTTGACTGAACTCACCCACTTCGCCGGAAAAGTCGTACACGACTAGGAAATGACCTTATTTCGTCTGCAAATAGTAAACTTCATGACTGTAAAAAGATGCTTGCGATAATTTGCCTACAAACAAGGAATTCTACCGTTTCCAGTGAGAATTCAACAAAGTTTACAGCAATTTGGCTTCATTTGATTTCTCAGTCGAGACGAGTAACGGTCGCCAACTTCAGTAGATTTATTTATGTTCGCTTTAATTTATTCTTTTGTCCGGTACTTTGGTATTGTTCACGCTTGTTTGATTTCGTGTGATCATATCAACGGATATCGCGCGTGAGTCCATTGTTTACCCATCCAAGATTGGGCTGGGCGAGAAATCAGCTGTACTTTGTCAATTTTGAAAGGCCAAAATGAATAAAAACGTCTTTTTATTTTCAGCTCTAACTGCTTCTCAGTCGCGTCCAGGAAAAATCAACTCTTTAAATTAACACTTGAAAGTTCTAAGAAGAAACTATTCTTCTGAAAGACGCGAAATTTTTCACTATTGTCGGCCGTTCACTTGCCAATTTATCAGTGTGCGGTGGATTGTAATGGCTGTCAATGAGAGCATAAAATGAAACTATACATGTAATATGAAGACATCAATGATCTCTATAGTGAGCAAGTGTGTGCAACTTAATTACGAGGCGAAGCCAGTGGTTATCGTATCAGTAGCCCATCAAATGACAGATATTTTTAAAATAGCTAAAGCAATATTCGAAATCGCTTTCATTTTCTCCTTCACGTTCTTATATACTTGATCCTTTTTGATCTCACATTAAAGTACACTGACATGTTAAAGACTTATCCGGTACAAAGGTAACCGGTGTATACACTTAATTGATTAATATAAATTTTCTCCCCATACCGTATGTTGTCGAGTGACGTCAGGTTTGAAAACAGATAAAGAAAAGTGAGCCGATCGCGAATAACTGAAACGGCAAGGAAAAAAGAAGAACTAAATGAAAAAAGTAAAAACGAAAAGGTGCATCTCTAGACAAGCGACCTTAAACCGTCGACTGAATAATGCTTTCCGTTGTCACGCGTTCAGAGGCTGTTTCGTGTGTTTTTGACCATTTCCTATTCTGCCTAAAGTGAAATAACAAAAGACAATGGCAATCTTACAACGCAATTAACAAGTGGCACTAGCTGGCCCCTCGCTTGGAGGTCACAATTGCAGAGTAGTAATTATATTTCCGTTAACCCTCGTGGTTAGTTATGTACTTGCAAATACATTCTGAATTTTTTTTTATAACTTTGCAACCTTTGCAATTGCACACAAGACTGGTTTTTGAAGAACTGTTCCCTATTTCTTAAGTTGCTAGCGCGGGTCACTACGACTAAAGATCTTTTCCTTGGCCCAAATGCTGCCATCCCACGATTATAATTATTTTTTAAAAAAAATGACCGTTTCTACGTTGGCCCATACACTGCTTCAGATTCACTATAATGCAACAGTGTAACGTTACATGAGGTACTGCGACGTAACGCGACCCTGTGATGTAACGTAACGCAACATTTTATGTGATAAAACTAATGTAAACGTAAAGCAACGCAACGTAACGTGCATGTTATGTTTATTTTCCTTAATTTGTGTAACGTAAAGCAACGTTTTATCTGATATAACTAACGTAACATAAAGTAACGCAACGTAACGTGTATGTTATGTTTCTTTTCCAAAATTTGAATAAACTGTACTTTAGAAAAATTAATCTTTTGCCATGGATTTTATAATGCCATACCATAACATTTGCAATAAGAAATGGCCATTAATTTAAGAAATATTTAGGTTAGACAGCCAATATTTTGCATTTTTTGCGCAATGAAGAAACAACATTTCGAAATTGCATGGCGCGTTTATCGCCCTAACATTACGCAGTAAAACTAAACAAATGATATAAACTATTGCTCTTTGACCATCGCAGTTTGACCTAGTTTGACAAAAAAAATTAACAAACAGTGATGATAAACATGATGAAACAACGCATTTAATACCAAAACAACACCAATTTTCAAAAGTAATCGTTACAGTTTGGTATTAAAATGCGTTGTTTCACCATGTTTATCACCACTACTTTTAACCAATAATTCTGCACTCGAATAATGACCTGATACGAGTGATTGAGAATCGAAAGTAAATTGCGCTAACTCTGGTTTTCATAGCCTCCTTCGCAGACGCGTTCCTTGCCCACGAACGTCTGCTGAACTGAACTGCCACTTCCGTTCGCCGGCGGTTAACCTTTGTTTTGAAGAAACCAATAACGAGCTGCGTAAGAATGGAAATCGACACCCGATTCACGTGCATCGTCTGTGAAAATAATCCCGGGGTCGAAGTCCTACTTTCCATAAATTGGAAAACGAACTGTGATTGGCTAACCGCCGCGAACGGAAGTGGTAGTTCAGTTCAGCAGACGTTCGTGGGCAAGGAACGCGTGACAAGCCCAAAGAAGTCTGTGAAGGAGGCTAGCTTTGCTCTGTAACTGGCCAGCAAAACTCGCGCCACTTTCCCGCGCTTTGTGTCGGTTACGTGTATTTTGATTGGCTCGTTGCACTGTTTCGGTCTGTTGTACTTGGCTGGAGTAAATTGCTTTGGTTTTGGTTTACTGACACTTAAGGTGATTCCTTAGTAAAAGAACCCGCCATAGATTTCCGATGAAACTTGGTATGCTGTTGTTACAGGACAAGGAGATATAACGTAAAAGAGGAGGTCACCGTGCTTGTTTTCACTCCACAATGCTGACAAATACGGTTATTTAGGTGACTTTTGGTAATCTACGTGCGCAACAAATAAGCTCGATTATTTTTCAATGTAGCGTGTTATATCACACAGAGTCTGACTTTCTTTGATTGTTTATTCACCAATGTCCCAGAAAAAATGTCTTCAAATACCCTGCATTTTTTATCCTTTAACTCGTTCTTGTCCGCCATTTTGTACGTGTTTTTCTGTAATTTTCGAGGGTTTGAGGTCAAATCGATCTAGTTATTCCATATAAGGGGTCACCACGGAGATATCGCTGGTCCTCAACATTGAAGGCTCTATCTTTCATGTCACGCTTGTCACGCTAGCTGTCGTTTATTTGTAAACGATCACTCAGCTACAACTCGGTACATATTTCATTTATAAGTGTGTTTTTCGAGCCATTTTCCACCTCAGAAGCCCTCTGCCTGGCATCATAAAGTTGGGTTGGTGGGTAGAGGCAATCCTCCGAAAGAAGACGGAGGTGGGAAGCAATTTCACACCAAGTGAGCCGCCGAAAGGTTTCGATCGAGTCATGGTGATTCACGAAGTGAAGTTGTGTCCCTAGCCATTCTAATGTAATCGGTGCAATAGTTTGCCAGCAGGACCGGGTGGCTCGACACGGTTCTAAAAAATATCTGAAATGGAAATTCGCGGACTAACACGCGGCAGTTATCCAAGCATATCCCAGAATTCCTTTGGGTCACAAATGCGAACTTGTCAGACCAGTGAGAGCAACTGAAAACAAATAGCGTTACCCAGGTCGGGCTAAGGAATTGAGCGGGCAAATTGGAACAGATTGCAAGAAGTTGAGTCGAAGTTTACTGCCAATGTAGATTCTTAGCTTGAAGAGGAATTTTTTTGTTTTTTAAAACTTCAAAACAAAGTTGCTTATTTTTGGTGTTGTCCTAGAGCGTTTTTTGGTTTTAAAACAGAATAAACAGTCATATTCAAAGAAAATCGGTACTTTTAATACGTTTACGGAGTGATAAAGTCTAAGAAACTCAGTATTTGGCAATAATAATGGCCCATTTCAAACATAGTCCGGGATTTGGAAAAGTTACAGGTTTTCAAAGCACCGGTAAATTGCAGAGCCGGACAAGAAAGAGTTAAAGGAAACATAATTTGGACATCCGCTGTTGGACCCGTTATGTCTCCCTCTGTAGAATTTATTTCATTTGCCAAAAAGGTAGCCATAGATTTCTGCTAATTTTTTTCTCAGTTATTGAGGATACTGTTCTCATTGGAATTATGAAATAAAAAATGGGGGTCACTGTGTTCGTTTCTTTGCAACACGACCGCAAAGGGAAATTTCGGCTGACAAACAGTCAATGTCAAGGCAATTACGCCATGTTTCTAATGCGCGCGCGCTAAAGGGCGCCATAAATTATGCGCAGTAAGGATGCGCCATGCAATTGTAGGGAATCACCTTAAACAGTATGCACGAACAGTGCAACTAATTCCGACAATCCACGGATTATTCATGATTCTATATTTATTCTAAGGTTATTCAACACATTTTTTTAATTGTATGTTCGGCGTGTTGCTAATTGCACGTTTGATTGAAATCTCGAAGTATGAATTTTGAATAGCGGACTCGATCGATCTTCGGAGACGGAAAATACTGCAATTTTGTGTCCGAGTTTTTATCACAGATGTAGAACTTCAGGAACTGGTACACCAGGGAGATAAACTTAGTGTGCTATACTGTGATGTGACAGAAGCAAAATTGCAAAAATAAACTTCACAAAGACGTTTTAAAGTCAGAGTTTTATACCTGTGGAAGCCAATAACTTTCAACGAGTCTTGAAATTGAGACATCTGCTTCTGTCACATCACAGAAGAGGTTATCATTTATCAATAAGTAATAAAACCATTTACTTTCCTGCGCTTCTCTATCAGAAAACTCGGAAACAAACATTGATTTTCCCAGTTCTAACTTTAGCAGCCTAAAATACCACAGTAAAACGACAGTCATGATGTACTTCCATCATCCAACAAGATCCCTGTTCAAATTTCACAATTCAGAGATTTTGAAGCTTGAAAATGAAACACCTACGAACATTTGGCTCCCCCAGTCATGGATTTAATTAATCTCGTACCCAGATCCTACTTGTGGGAGATCTGGATACGAAATTAGGCAAATCATAGGCAAATGTCCTGAGTCAACGGACTTGTTGCACTGGGGTCTCGCTGATAGCCTGTGAGCAAGCTCTCTATTGGGGTCTCACGCGAGATTTGTTTTGGGCGCGAGAGGATTACCACGCCTCAATCCTCTCACCGCTTGCTTTGCTCGCCACTCGCGCCCGAATTTAATCTCGCGTGAGACCCAAATAGAGATCTTGCTTGCAGGCTATCTCGCTGAATCCTGTAAATACAAGTTTATTTCCACGTGACAGTCTTCATGCTATCAAGAGCCTTGTCATAACGGAGCTTCTTTCCCTGAGCTGTCACGTACATCTTGTCTTCAATTTTCGTCAATCCGAGCTCTGTCACAGCAACACTAACCGGCCCTTTTTTCCCTTTAGGCTCGAATCCTTTCTCAAAAGTAATACTGGTACCTGACAGTCTACCCTGAATGTGTTTAGGCAGGGCAATCGCCGCTCCTCTCGCCATCTTTACTCCACTGGGTCCCACCTCTGTTATAACACCCTGTATGGGCCTCCGCAAGTAAACATGGAAGCCACGCAGTTCTCCGTCCCAGCGCCATTTTCTAATCACTGGTTTTGTTGGTAACACCTTGTCTAAAAGCTCTGCCCACTGCTCGCCAAAATCACCGACAGTTTTGACGTCGTCTAGTGCACGCGAACGCTCCCCATCGGATAGTGCTCGGATCACTTCGGGATCACGTGGTTCAGGCTCGTAAACTGGAGGTTCTTCAGTATCAACGTCCGGCTCAAGTTCCAGGAGAGGAACGTTCTCGTTAACCAGCGAGATATCAAATTGAGTAGGGTTGTTAAACGTTCCGTTAAGACTCTCCTCTAATACTTGAAGACAGTGTAGTAAGCCTGGCCAGTCACAGCGACTCACAGCAGAGCGCCATAACGGAAGCTGGAGGATGAACGAAAACGAGAAAGCCGGGTAGTGGATGTACCTCTCCAAGACAAGCAGGAGAGTTGTGCCATTACACTCCATGGTAGTGATGTCCCAGAGCTTCCAGTCGTCACCAGAAGACTCAGAACCCTAGAAATGGAATCAAAGGACAAAAAAGGACCCGTCAGACACAGTATTTGAAACACCACCAGCGATCTGTATCTCGCAGCTGAAATCTTTCCACACTGAGCTAAGGGCGGGCAAAGTAAACGAACACCAACGTGATCTGAGTGTGTTGTTGTGTTAAAAGTGGAACCTCTATTTAACGAAGTGCCAAGGAACTGGGGAAACTGGTTCGTTTTATCGAGGGTTCGTTATATCGAAAACCTCGTTATAACGAATTTGCAGAAAAACATCCAAAATGTGCGTTATACACCTTATAGGTGGTTTGCACGTTACGTCATCGCCGCCATGCTGGTTCTATTCCACATATTTTACTGTAACTTGAGCGTGGATGAAGAATATGGTTCGTTATACCGAGGACTTCGTTATATGTAGGTTTCGTTAAATCGAGGTTCAACTTTACAGCGAGTTGACGCTACTGAGAATTCCACATATTTTACTGTAACTTGAGCGTGGATGAAGAATATGGTTCGTTATACCGGCGAGGACTTCGTTATATGTAGGTTCGTTAAATCGAGGTTCAACTTTACAGCGAGTTGACGCCACTGAGAACGCGATGAAAGAGAACGAAAAAAAAATGTTGCGTGAGAAACATAACACTAATTTTAAACTATTTCCGATTTCATAATGACCCTTAGACAGGCTCAGACTGCAAACTCGGACAGGCTCTGTTTTTTTTTCTGATCGATTTTCTGGTTATTTTGACTACACCGTAAACAACCAGTGGACAGCATTTTAAGCTACGGACCTCTCAAGTTGTAATATAATTTAATAAGCTGGCCAAACAAGGCCTTTCCTACTGTGGTGTCACAAATAATATAATATCTATTTAAATATATTCAAACACGACAGGACGAATACAGGTTCGACACGTTCCCTGCATTATGATGAAATTAACTTCGTGTTACGATGTCTTGACCGAATATCTTTGAATCTTAAAACATTTCTTTACTCACCGAGTACTCTTCCCCGGAATATGGAGGAGGAAGCCTGGGATCAACATACAAATGGCGCTGTTCTGAGGATTCCGAGCTACTCTCTTCATCTCTGACAGAGATCTTCGCCGACTCGTCAGCACGGGAAGACTCTGGCTCCGCAATCTGCTCCTCTGCCGCTTTCGGGAGTGGGGGAGGGGAGGCTTGCTCACTCTCACCAATGTCAATGGCCACGTCACGACACTCATCAGGGTAGGGGGGTGGGGGGACACCATAAGGCCCCATGATGTTTGGAAACAGATCATCGTAAGATGGGGGAGGTGGAAGGGGAGCTGGTGTGCTATTCTCTGACTCAGAAGTGGGCGTTTCCGCTGGGGGTGGTGGAGGTGGATGTATTTGGAGGTGAGACCACACCGAAGACGAGACCCCACGGTCATTTTTTTGCGCCTCGTAAACGTTCTTTACCAGTCTCTTCCACTGCGCTCGGCTTTTGGTCCAGGAATTGATCATGTAGTTATCTTTGACCAGTTTGGCTTCCAAAGCCAACAGCTTTTGACGAAAAGACTTCCTTTGGTTTTCCTCGGGGGTTCTTCGATTTCTCAGGCGAATCGACACACCAACTGCGACCAAAACAACCAGTCCACTTCCACCCAGGAAAATAACAAGAGGAACAAAAGAGTTCCGGTCACTTCTCGTTACAGCTACGAGAGCAGAAAGGGCTGCCAGCCCGCCACAGATGAAAGTCACTGCGCGCCAGATGATCAACACCAAGGAATTGGAAAGCTGAAAGCTGAAAATTCTTTTGAATGCGAGCGTGAAAACTATTGCCACCAAGTTGGCCAGGATGAGGACACAAAGGACGATCACAGCTTTGTTCATGGCTAATACGACAACTCCTACCATTAGTGCTTTGGCAAAATTAATGAAAATGTTATAAACGGGGGAGAACTTGAGATCCTGGCTCGGGTGTTCCACATCGCCATACTTGGTGCCGAATATGATGGCTGTGGTCGAGTACCATACCAATCCCAGCAGGCCTAGCGTGGCGATTGCCTTGTGGCTCCCTTCCCAGCATTCAATGCTCTCGTCTTCGTAGAGGACAGCTGGAATGCAGTCATTTGTCTGCGAGATGTTATGTGCGGTGGCATTGATGGAGGGGCAGTCTTGGGATTTGCAGGCTACAAATGTCAGGAAACTTTCAACAACCGTTACGAACAAGGTGTTGGCAAACAGAGATAAAAATAGAGTCCAGCCCACGTGCTGTGCGCATGATCCCTTGGGTAGATGATCCAGGACGTTCTCAAGAATCACGGGCGCACCGGAACAGAAAAACCAAACCACGAATATGACGAAGGCAAGCCAGAGTTTCACTTTGAACGAGGCAAAGTTCAGGAGCAAATACTGTGACGCCGAGTTCAAAATATTGGCACCCGCCATGGGAATGTCAGTTACGACAAATACCAGGGCAAGCAGCTGGAGAAATTCCACGATTTCAAATACAATCACGTGAATGTTGGTCCAGTTGAAGCGTACGTAGTCATAGGGAGTTGGTTCGATTAAGAGTCCCTGGTCACCTCGTCTGTTGGTAGGGGCTCCCCTGTTCCTGAGTAAAACAACCACCATACCAATCAAGGCCATCAGAAGAATAAACGCAAAGACACCGATCACAATCGTCACTGTGGCGGCTTCAACTTTCCCACTGATGTAGAACGGCAGGAGGAAAGGGAAAGCCATGAAAATGATGTACAAGATGACGGTGAGGAAGTATGCGCAACTCTTCGAGCAGAGGGACTTCATGATTGTCAAGAATAGCTCTGCAGGCATCAGCAGGCCAAACAGGAGAGCTGTAAACACAAAGCGTACGCTTTCCCAACTCAGAACACAGCCTATCATCTCGATGATATCTTCCCATATAAGAACTGGGTACTTCTTGACTGTCTTTCTCACGGCTCGCCAGCTGTGTTTGAAGAAAATGTCTCTTGTGATGTCAGTGATCAAGAATGGCGCTCGATAAAGGAACAGGAGTACCAGCACGATCCTGCAAACGGTTAGGAAATCGTACAAGTATTCACGACTGGAGGCAAACACGATATTCCTGCGATCATACCACCGCCGGCAGAGGTTCTTCAACAAGGTGGGGCCGCGGTAAATCAAAACCAGGTTAAACAGGATCAGTAGTGCAATCATAAAACGCCCGCTGGGAAGACACTTGATCAACACTTGCTGCGTCTCTTTGCGGGTGCGAGTCCTGAGCCCGCATTCCTCGCTCCACAGCGGTACCTTGGGGATGGTGAATTTTTCAATTTCACGATACTGCTCTCTCACGTGACTCTCAAACCGGATCATCTCGTTTCTAAATTTAGAGAGGTTGGCATTGTGCGTGGAGACGTTAGGGTGGAGCAAATAGTTTAGTTCACACCTGTACAGACGCACTAGTTTATCGACACGCTTTGTCTCCCACCACTTGGCCAGGTTTATTAAATGACTAAAGCCTTCGTCCAACTCATACTTCCTCACTTTATGACGAATCCACTCCAGTTCCTCCATGAAGTCCTCGTTCACCGCCCCCAGATGCTCTCTGAGCGTTTGTTCTCTCACTTTATTTTTCAAGCACGTTGAGAAAATGCCCTCCATGTCTCGCCGCATTTGGAAGCGCTTGTCTATGATGTCAGGGACCCACTGCAGGTAATGCCTCAGAAGTCGGTTCTTTTTATGCTCTTCATCCTCCAAAAGATGCACCCAGCTCTGAATGGGCCTCAGGCACATCAATACCAGGAACAGGATCATGAAGAAAATGTCCACAACCCACAAAGCAACTTCAAAGTAAACTGTCACAGCAAATTCCAAGAAAAAGTTCCCTGCTTGGATGAGCTTGGACAGTAATTTTGGGAAGCGAAACACTGTCACCAAAATGACGAAACAAAGGAAAATGGCCGGAATGTCAACAAAAAGAAGTGCAAAATTCTTACAAATGGCTTTGCGGATCTTCCATGATATTTTTTCTCCGGGTCTGGAACAATACTTTCTAATGTCAGTGATAAGAGGATAAAGTCTCCAAAGAGTTACTATGACAACAACACCCAAAAGCAAACAAACAAAGTCAACAAAAAGCATGCCCAGCTGGCACACGCAGTTGCTTCGGACTTCCCACTCGTCGTTTTTCCAGTTTCTGATGAAGTTTGGAACTCTCCATAAAGTTATAAACACAACCAGAGCGCACAGAATGCAAGGTATATCAACAAATACCAACAACATTTGAGTCACAATTATTTCTCGTATCTTCCATTGCTTCATGTCTGCATGATAAAGTTTCTGAATCAGCATGGGTGCCCTCCATGTTATCAGGGTGAGAAGAAAAATAATAATGCAAACCAGGTCAACAAAAATGTAAAAGAACTCAGGAAAAACTTCAAACCTCCACTCATTCCAGTTTTCATCCTCTTCAGTCTTTTGTTTCTTTACTTTTTTGACGAGAAAAGGGGCACGCCATGTGATCATGACAAGGGCGCCTATTAAAACACAAGGAATGTCTACCAGGAGTTGCAGAAACTGCTTAACGCAAACTTTCCTCCAACCAAAGTTCCTCCAAGAATAATTCTTCTCACGGAGTTTCTTCACAAAAATGCAACACCTCCAGGACAACAAACAAACAATTGCCATTGGAATGCAAAGGACATCACAGAGAAAACGGAAAAAATATGATGCAACTAATGCATGAATCTTAAATGATGCACAGCAATAAATTCCATACTCTGGTCCCAATAAGTCCTTCATGGTAATGTGATCTTCTTTGAGGTCATTAAAGAATGGTATAAGGATAAAGCCAAAGGTTATGATAACCATGAACAGCCCCATCAGTATGAATGGAATGTCAATCAGGAAAAATGCAAAATGAATGAAGCCAATGTACCTCCATTGCCACCATGAATCCATGACGCTAAACTGCATGCACATACACGGCAAGCGTATAATGGTGAGGCACGCTAGGATGTTGAATATTAATCCAAACAAGTCTGCCATGCGTTTGGCCACAAAGACAGCAAAAACGCCAAGGCTCCAACAGGTTTTACGAACAACAAAGGCCATGCATTCAACTATTTCTGACATCTTGAAAAACTGGAACCTTGTCAAAACCACAGATTCACCAGTTGTTTAAGAGCGTCTGTTTGACAATTGATCTAAAATGAAAAAGTCATTCATGAGCAACAGAAGACCAAAAAAGGTTTCATCAATCCTGCCTCTAAGCTTTTCAAGGGGCGACATCATCTTTTACTAAAAAATGCAAGCATAATGGTGCAGTTTGTTGAAAAAGGTTGTTTTAGCACTGCAGGTATGTTTATGGGTTAGAGTTAGCCTGGACTCAGAACCCTCTCCCTCACTCCTCACAGGCACTATTCAATATTTGTTGACTGAAGGTAGCTAATTTGTTCCCACTGGCAATAATAATTATTAACTCCACTATACACAAATTGTTTACAGTGGAGCTAATTTTTTGAGTGAGAGAAGATTGGTCCTTTTTTCACAGCAGTTATGGGCAAACTCTTGATGGGATCCCTTTTGCACAATAGAACACCATTTTTCATACAGACTCTAGAGTTTGGTGTAGATCATTTCAAAATAATTTGTAAAACGTGTTCTGTTCATTTGTAGCAACATTGGTTGATGATGAAAATGCCAGCTTAAATGTGCTAAATTACTTTCTAGTTCCTCTAAAGCCTGCTTTCGCAGTAAGAAGAATACAAGCAGCAATTCATAAACTTCTATAATAGTCTGGAACACCAAACGTTTGGGGTATTACAGACCAAAGCAACATATGAAGTTTTAGAGATGAAAATATAGCAGGTGAATATACTGACTAGATGAATATAACCATTTACAGCAGGTGAATATATAGTAGATTGTATAAATTTTAATTGGTGTTTTGTGATGTCACTCAGGACGGCATGAATGGCAAATTTAAAATTCACGCGTCTCTCTTTTGAGTCACTTATCGAACAGCCAGCTGATAATACAATATTAAACATCCCAGTTGTTTAATATCCCAGAAAAACTACTGTCAACTTCAAACAAACACTTTTAGATATGTGCCCAGAAATGGCTGTATGATAAACGCATCCTCAATGATGAAGAAGGAGACTTATAGTTTAATTGACGCAAAATATCAAGCGTAAAAAGTCTCCTGAAAGTCTACAAACATTGATAGAAAAGGAACATCTTGTATGCAAATGATCTGTAAATCCAAAACTGTAGAACTGTATATTTACGGCTTGTGTTGCCAAACTGCACGTCAAACTTGCAGATATTTTAGCTGGTCCTATTATTCTCCCATGCATTTTAGTTTTAACAGAATTATGAAACATAAAAGGCGCTTGGATCGGTACGTGAATTAAGCTTATCATCGAGCAATATTGTTGGGCTCTTTGACGTATCATGACACCAAACTTCGAGGCGACCTACCTGAAAGCAAAGCTTTTCGTACGACAAACGAAAAGAGAGAATTCCAGTATTTCCTTACGATGGTCGCTTCTTTCTTCAATCTATGGAAAGTGTGCAAGCTACCTGACGATATAATGAAGGGACACCTCTAACCGGAAAAACTTTCTCTGATAATCGAAAAATAATCAGTGGGTGGGGGAGGAGTCGTTATCGCGTGGGGAGGTACCGCTGACCATCGTACAGAGAAAGCGATGGGAGCATAAATACGCAATGGGGGGTGGGGGGGGGAATTTGTCTCCTCTCCATCTTCTCACAGCGTCAAAAAAGTAACGCCTTTAGGCTGGGTCCCGGGCGGGAGCGGAAGTTCCCTGTTTTTAGGCCCTTATAAATGCAAAATCTTTATTTAGACACGGTGCTTGCATAATTTTTGGTATAATTTGGAAAAACAAGAATAATGTTTGTACTTTTTTCATATATCGAAGTAGCACTGCTAGCATAATCGGAAAGACTTGCTTTGATTGTTTTCAAGTACTGTCCATAGCCTCCTTCGCAGCCGTTGTTTGTGTCGGTCCTATTATCCCGGCCTGTCCCGATTGCACTGGGTACTTTTTCGGCACTTTTTTTTCGAATTTGGAGCACTATTTTACATTTCCAGCACTCTTGAGCAGTTAATTGACTTTGAGCAGAATTTGAGCATTTTTTCGCTTTTTGAGAAACATTTCAGCACATTTTACACAATTTTCCAGATCTTAAATACAGTATTTGTCTTTGAAACGTTTTCAGTATTAAAGACGAGTAATTCTAGATTTGAATAATTACATCTTATCACCTGACTGGCTGACTGTTGGCATGGAAATGCACGAGTATGGTGGGGGACAGTGGATTTTGATTGGTTCGTGAATTCGTGTTTCTCAGAACTTTTAGCGCTTTTTTCTGTACAGTGCACCTGCTGACGAAAGCATTACAATTGTAGCTATAAGGTTGATTGCATACAGTTCTGTGATGCTGTGTGCTTTAGGTCCCGTTTATATGGAGAAAAGTTGTCCCGGTAGAAGGGTCTCCCGCCTACCCGAGCTACCCTGGGCGAGCCAATTTTTCCTACATTTCCTTACAAAACTTGGCGAACCGTTTACATGAGTAACAAAAAGTTGGCTCGGCTAGAAGGGTGACCCTCCTAGCCGGCTAGAAGGGTGACCCTCCTAGCCGGGTCACCCTCTTTTGATGGTAGGGTCACCCTCCTAGCCGAGCCAACTTTTCTCCATATAAACACTTTGGCTCGCCTAGCCGGGTCAACTCGGTCAAGGTGAGACAATCAGAGCATGCGCGAGTGCTGCTGGCTCGGACAAAAGGGTCAACTTTTTCTCATATAAACGCTCGCTAAAGTTGACTCGGCTGGGAGGGTGACCCTCTTGCCCGGGACAATTTTTCTCCATATAAACGGGGCCTTAGAAACTATGCTTGACTGATAATAAAGAGTTTTTGTTCGACAAACGTATACTTTATGGTCATCTCAGTATTAGAAAATGGAGAGTTAAAAGTTTGATAATACTAGGAATATGAATGAACATCTGCTAGGAAATAATAAAAAAAAAAACTGCGAGCAATTTTCGTGCACCATTTCTAAATTCCAAGCACATTTTATAAAAATCGAACACTATTTGAACACTTTTTGCCAAGTTGTGAGCACTTTTTTGTGATTTTTTCAGGCCAGGCCAACTCCCAGCCGGCCACCAACGTTTGCTGAACCGAGCCTGACATTCCATTCCCATTGTGTCTGAGTATCCAATCAGGAGGCAAAATAGAACCGACACAAACAACGGTCGCAAAGGAGGCTATTGGGGCTGGCAGGAGCCTATGAATGGGGCTGGCTATGGGATCTTAGCCACCGAAATTTAAAAGCCACGATGTGATTGGTCAGTTCCTGGAATGGAATGTCCGGCTCGGTTCAGCAGACGTTGGTGGGGAGGAAGAATGGGACCGACACAAACAACGGCTGCAATAGAGGCTAGTACTGTCCATGGTTCAGTCTATTTTCGTTCGCTTGGGGGAGGGGAGGGGAAAGGAAGGAGAAAGAAGGTTATCTCAATACCAACCTGAAAAAGAACGCCTGGGCCCAGTTGCTCGAAGCATGGTTTGCGCTAACCCGGTTTAATAATAATAATAATAATAATAATAATAATAATAATAATAATAATAATAATAATGGGTTTATTGGCAACATATCTACATAGTAGTTCTTCATTTACCAATTAACTCTAAATCAAATCAAATCAAATCAAATCAAATGTTGGTTTTTGGCGAGAGGGGAAAACCGGAGTACCCGGAGAAAAACCTCTCGGAGCAGAGTAGAGAACCAACAAACTCAGCCCACTTATGACGCCGAGTCCGGCAATCGAACCCGGGACACATTGGTGGAAGGCGATCGCTCTCACCACTACACCAACCCTGCTCCCAAATACCATGACAGCCTATAGGTTTTAATACATCTTAACCAAAGAGCAAATGATGCTTCGAGCAACTCGGCCCTGATCGCACGATCGTAGGTTACCTCAATTATCGCATACCGCATCGTTCGTAGCTAGACTTGCCACAAGTCGACCTCTCGAGGCTCACAGCAGACACAACAGTTCTAAAAGCCGAGGGGACGGTGAGAGGAGCGAGCTTTCAGTTCACTTCAGTTTCAGTTTCAGTTTTTCACACTTATTCAAAAATAATATTGGCGCACAGGAATAGAAAAAAGTAAAAGAGAAACAAAGCTAGCTTACATGTACATTAGGCATTAATTTGGCCGCGAAGCGGAGGGGTTTTCATTTGCGTTTCGCGCCAAAAATGGGGAGTGGCGTGAGTATACAAAAGTTATCGCCTTCTGCGACACCGGAAGTAAAGATTGCGTCGGTCCCAGTTCCCGCTTTTCACATGAACAGACAACAAAATGGTGTCGAGCCACTTACATATCAAGTCACCAGTCCGGAAGCGTAGTTGTGGCACGTTTTTTCAGAGCAAGTGTGTAACTCAGGTTAAAGAAGATAACATGCTTTAGGAGCAATAAATGTATTATTTTGGAGTCGTTGTGTGTTATTTTTATCTTATTTTTATTTTCGTGAAAAACACACTTTCAAATAAATAAGGGCCTCGATAAGCTCTGTTCAAACAAAACGCAAACTGCGGTGGGTGATCAACATTTGCATAAAATACTTTTCTTTTAAAAACTTGACGTTTCGTTTGCTACAACATAGTCTTCAGAAGTGATCATTATTTCTTTAACAAATGAATTTAAATAATTGAAATGTACATAGCAAAAGACTAGAAACTAGTAAATAATGAATAACAAACGTCTCACTTAGTAGTGAGAAAATAACAAAGCTCAAGAGATAGTTCCTCACTGCCAACGTTTTCGTTTAAGGCAGGCTTTAAGTCTCGGATCCATAGAGACTCCTTTATTTTACAACGGACATCTGATCGACCTGTTGCTAGGATTTCAAAATGATCCTATTTTATTTTATGGTTGGGAGAAAAGACATGATTAGTATTTGCTGATTCGTGGCAGTTTGTTGTAAGTGCCTTGGAATGCTCTGTTTTTCTGTCATGTAATCGACGTCTCGTTTTCCCAATATTTAAAAAACTGCAATATATCCCAGCTGCTGGCTTTGTAAACAACTTAAGACCTAAATGAACGGACAGGTTTGTCCTTGAAAGGGAAAAAAAGATTTGATTTTTTGAGTGTGAAATATCAATTCGCAGAATTGGAGGTTAACGGCAACCGTAGAGACTATTTACAATGATTTAAACTGTTTAGTTCGGTGCTGGCTAAAACACTTGATGTTGTGTCCAGTGGTTTTAACGTGATCAGCAATAGCTGATGTGTGGTCATTTTTAGCGAGGGCCTTGAAATGTTCAGTTTTCCTGTCATGAAGTCTTCTTTTTGTCTTACCGTTATAAAAATCAGTGCTGGGACTGCACTGATTTTTACATCGGTAGTGAGAAGTTGTTGCTTTATTAATAAGGTGTATCCTTTTACATATTTACTGTTAAGATAGTTTTTCTTAATCTCGGTTCCAGACCCCTGTATTAAAAGTATATAAACAGTTTTCAAAAATTGTAACGGTCACTTTTGAAAATGTATGTTGCCTAGCATACGAAACGTCAAGTCTATATAAAATGCGTTGGTTTACCATGTTTATCTCCGCTGTTTGTGTTTTATTTTTAATGGAGGCATACTGCCCTCGGGCAATGCTCTGACCTTACTCTCCTCGCCCAGGACGGGACTGGGGACCCAATGATCTATGGAAAAATTTAAGAATATTTATGCGCAAACGAAACTGTAAGATATATTTTGTTATAACTGATGGCATGGACCCTGTAAAACCTTGGATGAGAAATAGAAAGAGGCTGCTTTTCCTCGTACGGTCATATACAGCCGAGAACATGTATAAGCGGTCATCCTCGGGGAATGGCTAAGTGACCGTACAGGTTGTACAGAAGTATACTTCAAACACAATACAACGCCATTTTATATCACATTTGGTCACGCGTACGGCAGCCACAATCACTTCCTCGGTTAAACTGCAATGATAATGGTATGACAGAGGAGAACATACAAAACACTACTGAAAGCGGTATAAACGCCAAGTTCCCACAGTGGGTATTGCAGGAAATAGGTTGGTAGTAATAGCACAAAGTACAGAACTGGCTTTTTAATTCAATGCAATAGACACAGCTTGTTGGGACTTGGTAAGTCAGGTTGGAACCATTCTAATCCCTGCGGCGATAGACACTGTGCTATACCTCTCTTCTCCACGCTTTTAATTTTGTCTCTCCCCACCCTACCCATGACTGATTGTTGAGTCCCGCGTGTCGCAAGCCTTTCGCAAGCATTCCGTCAGCTCGTTGTATTCGAAATCGGTACAAATGAATGCAAACTTCCTTGTTCGCTTGGATATGTCACATCTCTCTTGGAAAACCGAAATATTTGTTAGAGTAGCTAACCGTGCTTAGAACCGGAAGCGAATTTTTTCGCCAGAGAGCACAGGCTTCCCAAGCTCAAAATTCGATTTCGAAAAACTTCACTAAACGGTGTCAGAATGGCTTCAAGATCGGCAAAAGAGACAAGTACGCGACACATTTTAGGTAGGAAAACTTTATTTCTAATTAGATAGTTATTTACACACTTTTTTTACGATCGGTGACTTTCCCATACAATTCTCTATATAAACAAGCTGATGCAGAGTCGAATTTTGAGCTTGGGAAACCTGTGCAGAGAGCAGTGCCTCGCATCCATGTTGTTCGCCATGTTGATGTCACATGGATAATACTATCGGCCGTCATGGCCGCCCTTGCACCGAATGAAACGAAGCAGCTTTAGTGCCGTGTTCGAGAGAACGTGGACGAAAATCTACCAAATGGTTATGACTACGGATTTTCCGTCTGGTGGAAAAATGGAACAAACACAAGTGAAATCAGATGTCCCTTTTGCGGGCAACAAGTCGCCGACGACTTCTGCTGGCGCTCGATCTGAGCGCCAGTTTACCCGGGTTTTGCGCTCGAAATCTTCCACTTTTGTGAAAAATAGCAACAGCAACTGCGACACAGAGAAAGAGGAGCTACAAGCAAGTGACAGAGTTTCATTTTCAAAGTTACCAGAGCCAGAAATCGCCCAGGATAGCCTTAACCATAAAACCGACGCGAACCAAGTAACTCACTTACGTCAGCTTTTGTTGCTACATTTAGAACTTATTCAACAACAACAAGAAGAACTTCAGAGAAAGGACCGAGAGATTAATCAACTTAAATTAGACAAGGAACAGGTAGGGACATGTTTATGATATATTGCTTTAGATTTGTGAGCTTTGCATTTTTATTTTTCCCTCGATGCACATAAAAACACCCGAGACATGATCGCATAAATTTATTTTTCAAGAGGTCAGCGGCGGCCACGAAAATTCAAACATGGCGCCTATTATTGGTCACGTGGCATAAATTAGTTTTAATTATTCGAGAATTAAAAATCACATGAAATAAGGTTTTTCAACCAGTTCTGTATATATTTCCATAACTTAGGTCTCAGTAGGCAGTATTCAATTTTCCCATAAAATAAAGAAGAGTATAAGTATAAGTATAAGTATAAAATTTTCACTTTAAGCTGCCCTGAATGTTAAATGTAACCAAGTTTTTGATGATAAACTCTCTATAATAGAGCCCATAGTCCTTAAGGTGCCTCAAAAACTGAGCATAGTGTTTGTAGATTGTTTTTTATCAACAAACCTGGCTAAACTTCAAATTCCCTCCTGCCAATAAATACATACTCCATGAAAACAATCTTGATAAAATCCTGCTTTGAACAAAATATTAATCTATGGTAAAAAATAATTTTCTTTTAGGGTTCCACCTTACTCTTGTGCTCAACAGCTGTTTCATCTAACTGCAGTTCTGTATATGATTTCCATGTATTCTCATTTGAAGCTGTTTCTGTTTTAGCCTGTTTATCAATGTACTGCTGACAGTAATATTGACATTTTTTCATGTTTTGAATTGTTTAAATTATTCTACAATTGAGGCAAACAGTGATGTTGATTTCTCTCTTCTTTCGCATACAACCTCTTACCCAGCATGACTTGCAATCAAGCTTAAAAACCATAATTATTAGAATTATTTGGGGAATGTTTATTCTGTTTCAAGGGGAACTCCAATGTAAATATTGATAACATTAATTTTACGGATAATGATAATGACCAGCAATGTTTTAAGCGGGCTTTTAGCCAGACATTGAAAACTGGGCATCCGGGAGGGATGTTTTCCTGTAAAATTATAGGAGATTAAAGAGACTATGTCATGGTGATTTTAATGTTTTTGAGGTCAAACTAAAACCAAGAACCCCAAAATTCCATTGCTTATAACCAAAATGCCCCTAGAACACCACAAGAAAGATATCAAGCTATTTTCTCAAAGGGAAGCAAACCTTAATCTGTATTTGGCTATTTTTTCCACAGCACAAGAGGTCAGAGCTTGAAAACGTTTGCCTGTTGTTTTCAAGTTGTAATCCATTTCAATCGTTGCCATCCTAAGCCAAAGAGGCTTATTTATTGTTTTGCTAAATTGATAAAATAATTTTAAACAACTTTATTTTTTATTTTTGGGTTTGTACTGCTTCCAATATCTTTTTCAGCTTTTCAAAGTAATATTAAAAGCTCATGACATAGAATCCTTTAATTGACTTTTCCTTGAATTTCTTCAAAAAGTGGGCATCCACAGGATGCCTGGACACTCTCGGTTAAATCCTTGGTTGTAAGTGCATAGAAAAAAAATATTTTAAAGAAGGCTCAATGACCCCTGTGGTAAGAACAATGCACTGGGGTATGATAGGGAAGTGTGACATGTAAATGGAAAGTCAGGCCTGATTCAGATGCTGAACTTTTCATGAGCTGTACTTAATTTGAACTTGGATTGACCCAAATTAACAAAATTACAAGAATTGATTCAGATGTCAAACTTATTTTGCCGTTCCACAGGTGTTCCTAATACAGTTCCAGTTCCAGTTCTGAGTAAAACTGCTGAATTGTAATACAATATAATAATTTATGCATAAGGGTTGGCACATGAAAAGTTCAGCGTCTGAATCAAAGCCATTCCAAAGTCGAAATTCCTGCCCCATCTACTCGAAAAGAACAGCTGGGCCATTCCAAATTAAAATAGCTGTTCTTAATAGATTCATATGCCAAACTTTTCCTGTACTTAATAAAATGCAATAGGTTTGGCTCATGAAAAGTACGGCTTCTGTGTCAAGCCTCAGTTGTTGTTGCTATTGTTTTTGAACTTGTGTGGTCAGGATGATGTGCACCGCACACCACCACATACAAAGTATTGCTTTACTGGATGAGTTTTGGTTGTGTTTGAAGGTGTGTTTGACTATGGTTGCTGTGTTTATTTTTCATCGAAGCTTGAATCTCGGATGCACCGGTTAGAAAGAAGAATGGCTGTAAAGAAAAGAAGGGATGTTAGTGAAGGTTATGATGAAATTCTTGAGGAAAAGGACATGAAACCAAGCACTCCTAAAAGGTACTGTTGATCAAGCGATAAATAGCACTGTTTCCAGTCAAGGCTGGTGTAATAAATGCAGTCAAATGACAGAAATCCTCTTTTTGTTTGTCCCTTCCACATTAATTCACTGTACTTGTCTTTGTCTGCACTTACAACCTACTTCTGATGGCAAAAAATACAAATGACAAATAACAAATAAAAAGATTATTGCTCAAGTCAACTACCCATTATTATTGCAGCCGCCGTCTCTCTGTGGAGCAAATGGTGCGAGCCAAGCGAGTCCCAGCTACCGCATCAGTTACGATGACATCTCACATGTGTGAGGACATCAGCTACGACACTCACTTGAGAACAGAAAAGCTTTACCTTCATGGCGATGCACGTGATTTCTCAAAGAAAACCATCAATCCAGTTGCCAACAAAGGTCAAGAGCATGTGCAAGGTAGCTTGTCTTATGTTTAAAGATTTATTATTACAGTGGAACCCTGCCTTACGGCCACCTTGGTGATACGGTCACCTCGTTGTTATTACGGCCAATTTTTTTTGTCCGGAAAAACGGCCATACAGTTTCTTTTAAAAAAACCCTGTTAATGCGGTCACCCATTAATACGGCCAACGGCCACATGTTAAAATCCCAAACAGTAGAATCTTTTGTAATTCCACCCTGTTAATACGGCCACTCGTGCTGAATTGAGAAAACCAAAGCGCCTGTGTCATGTCAATTTCATCAATCATTGTAATTTACTTGGTAGTCAAACAGCCGATTTACTTAACAACACTGTTACAACATAAGCAACACTACTCCCTGTTTTCATTCTTGACACTAAAATCCACTTGGGCAAGTCGCTGAGTGATTAAGTCATTGTGCTTTCATCACAAAGTCAATTGATGCACAAAAGCGTGTCTTCCGGTTAGGAAATTACTATGTCTTGCTTTTTCTTGTCGTGGCTTTCTCCTTGGTCTCAGTGGTTCTCTTTTGCCAGACTTTAAGCTTTCATTTATCTTGTGAGATTCAGACAGTACTGTACTCTTAGAATTTCTAAAAGTGTTGTATCTACTGAGGGAATTTTCAAGTTGTCCATGGAGTGCTAATGCAATTTATTTGTTACATCGGCCCTTTGGTCGTGGATTTTGACCCTACCCCTTTAATACAGCCACCCCATTAATACGGCCAATTTATTTTGGCCCATAAGTGACTGTATTGGGTTCCACTTTATTATTATGCAGCAGTTACAACTTTTGTATGCTATATACAGTTAAAATAGTAAAATAGTATGACGGGGCGCTTGAGCGTAGTCTGTTAACTATAGTGAAAACTTAGTACATAGTTGTAAATTTAAAATTTAAAATATATATAAAAATTAACACTAAATATTTCTCCAAAAGAAAAAATAATGGATAAACACTTAAGGACATCTAGAATCTAAAATGGTAATTATAAAATTTTTAAAATTCTCTTAAATATATCACTTATTCGGAACTTTCTTCATAACATTTTTCATGTTGCAACTTTAAACGTCTGAGAGATGTTCAGTGTTCCTGAGATTACAGCCTTCTGCATGTTATAAAGAACTCCCTTACTCTTACTTCCAACCAACTCCTTCAGCTCGACTTCTAAGTCTCGGCACCATCCCCCTAATACGTCCATTATGATATTTTATTATTTCACTTCATATCCTTGGTACTTCTGCTTTAACTCCCAGCGGAGTGGTCCATATTTCGTGGTTTTCTCCTCCTTCTTTCTCTCCCGATTTGAGACCCATGGGCAGCTCATCTCAAGCGTGATGACTTGCTTTGACACGTGGTTGATAATGCGCACATCCACCCTGTTGGCTCTAACTTCTTGGTGCTCCGCAAATAGAGGGACATTATTATCATTATTATTATTATTATTATTATTATTATTATTATTATTAATGGAGTTAAATGCAATTTAACCTAGTTAATGACTAGGAGCAAGTTTTTTGCTAAGTTATTGTCATGGCATGGCATTAGCGTTTGCTAGTAGCCTTTCTGGCTTATGTCTGATGTCTTCAGACAGTCTAGTGGTCAGCGGTGGTTCTGTTATATTTTATGTGTGCACCTTTTCCACATGCTTGTAGTTTTTAGTTGCTCTGCATACAGGGCGTTGTAGCTCGTGTGTTTTTGAGTATTTCCCCTCTCTCCTCTCCCTCTTGTTTTATTATTATTATTATTATTATTATTATTATTATTATTAATTTTTTTTATCATTATTTTTTTTTCTTCCACTGAACTCCTTGTTCAGTGTGAGGGGTGCTTGGTTTGGGGCTTGGTGTGGCAGGCGGGGCTCGTGGCTGGGTTGTGGGTACGGCAGGCTTATGGAGTGTTCTACCGACCTGGGTTTGGGTCGGCGGTACCAGCCCCCAGGTCCCTGAGCACCCAACCTCCACTTGCGATGCAGACGTTAATTATTATTAT
>JAEMWC010001966.1:0-15000 GCA_016490735.1 Pachyseris speciosa | reverse complement strand
TGCTTCACATACCCTACTATAAGCTTGTTATCTCCACAGAAGTCGTCACATTTCCTGTGAATTAATTGAGTCTACTTTGTGATGTTATCTGTGGAAGAAATTCTTCAATAAACTTGAGCAAAACCATCCTGTTTCTGCTTTTGGGATCAAGCACAACCGAGCGTGACTCAAAGCACGTTGCTGACTTGGTAACCTCTCGCTCACCTAGCCTGCCAGATCATACAAGATGGCTGGTCGTCTACAACTTCGACCTTTTGTGTTTTGGAAGTGTTTTGAGTTTTTTTGGCATAAAAAGGTTCCAAAAATTTCCTAAAAGTTACAAGGTTCGTTAAAATTCCTTCATGGTGAAGGTGTGGCATTGAATTTTTCAGATTTTCAACAGAATTCTCGCTGAAGTGTGGCACACGATCCATGCGTATTTTTTTTCTCCACTGAACTTCGGCATTCGATTTTCAAGACTCGGCTTATAGCCAAGAGTTTTCTGGTTTTTTTTGGTGAACATCTGGTCACTACTCCCCTTGCTAAGTTTAGGGTCTCGGCTTATAGCCGGGATCGGCTTACAGCCGAATAAATACGGTATAATAAGCAGTAACAGTAAAGAAATTCAGGAGGATCAATCTAAAAGTCTGTTTATCAGTAAGTTGTTATCCCTTTTTTTTAGGGGGGAGGGAGGGATTAGATCCTTATAAATTTAGCGTATCCATGTAATATATCCATTTGACAAATGGGATAACTTGCTGTTCCCCACAGAGCATGCGATTAACTGCCAAATGTAGCCTTTTTTACAGAACAAAAATTGTTTCCAATGACATAATCATTTTTTTTATCAAACTGATTATCATCATGCCTTTCATTTATATCATTTTAAAGAGGCTATGTCATAGCCTCCTTCGCAGACGTATTTTTGCTAGTCACGCGTTCCTTGCCCACGAACATCTGCTGAACTGAACTGCCACTTCCGTTCATCGGCGGTTAGCCTTTGTTTTGAAGAAACCAATAACAAACTGCGTAAGAATGGAAATCGACTCCCGATTCACGTGCATCTGTGAAAATAATCCAGGAGTCGAAGTCCTACTTTCCATAAATTGGAAAACAAACTATGATTGGCTAACCACCACGAGCGGAAGTGTTAGTTCAGTTCAGCATACGTTTGTGGGCAAGGAATGCGTGACGAGCCCAAAGACATCTGTGAAGGAGGCTAGCTATGTCATGGTGATTGTTATGTCTTGGAGGTCAAATTAAAACCAAGGACCCTCAAGTACCATTGCTTATAATCAACATGCCCATAGAACACCAAAACAAAGGATACCAAGCTATTTTCAGTATTTGGTTAGTTTTTCCACAGAATAGGAGAACTTGAACCAATTTTTTCAAGTTGTAATCCATTTCAATCCTTGCCATCCTAAGCCAAAGAGGCTTATTTATTGTTTTGCTAAACTGGTAACAACAAAAATTTAAAACTGAAGCATTAATTTTGGGTTTCCTTTGCTTCCAATATAATTTTCGGGCTTTTCAAAATAATATTAAAAACTTGTGACATAGCTCCTTTAAATTCAGCCATTTGAGTCATATTCTTGGTTTCCCTCAAAATGGACGGCAGCACTGTTAAGTACTAAGACAGTTGTTTAATACTTTTTTTTAGTAATGGCAGTTGAGGTGTCAGATACAGTCCCTGTTGTTGCATTTGGATATCCTGTCCCCCTGTTCCATAACAGGTTGGTTGATAATATAGTATACCTGCCAACTTTTTCTGAGTCAAACACATGAGATTTTTGTCTCCTCATGACCTGAATTTCCGAAAATGTGCCGGCAACTTCCAACGATTTCTCAAAGACTTCTGAACGCTACTGAACATGTCTGAAGATGTTCCGATAACTTCCGAAGCTATTTGAACCATTTCCAATGGCTTTCGAACATATTCCAGTCCCTCAAATGCAAACTGAAACGTGACATTTTAGCGCATTCTGATACAGTTAGGACTCAAACTCGACATTAAGTGTCGTTCAGATTGGAATATTTACGGGAAACTTTGAATTGATTTTTGTTGTTTATGTGTTTAAGAACAAGTCATCAGGATTTCTAAGTAAGACGTGAGAAATTGTCCTCTATATGTGAGATCAATGTCTTTGGTCTGCAGGTGTAAGACATTCATAATGGGTGAGAGTTGGCAGGTATAATATAATGTGGCAGTAGATGTAAAGGTGCACTTACGGCCTTCCTGTAACAGGAGTGTACATCACTTTTGTCAACAAGAAATTGAAAACAAAAAAGAGCAAATGTGTCCAGTTTATTTTCTTGCAAGCTTTTTGGATTCTGTGTGCCAAATGTTGTTCTTTAGAATGACTTTCTATGGATTTGAGCACACCAAACAGCTAGTTGAGTAAATCAAACCCGTTGCCATGAGGAACAATTTCAATATTGTTTGATGAAGCATGATGAAGTCATAGTAAAGAAAGATAAATTAAGCTCACAGTAATAACATCACCATACAAGTAAAATTAACATCACTGTTCAAGTTAAATTTATATTGTTTTGATCATTAGTAAAAGCACAGATTGATTAGTTACAATATTATGCAGCAACAAGAAAATATCCCTTTGTGTATATATCTCTTACTAACTGAGTTTGAGGTCCATACTGTAAGTTACAGACCAAATTTTTTCCCATTGATTTATGGCCCAAGCGCAAATTACACGGGACATAAATTAACAGGAAAAAGTGAGGATCTGTAACTTACAGTACGGACCAAGAAAACAAGGTTAGTAAGATATTTATGTTATATCTCTGAGGTTAATCCAGCATGCAGGAAAGGAACTAGTTAAAGTCAAGCGGGCCATACTGTAGAATACCGCCCACAAAATTGACCAATCACAGCATGCATACTAAGTGAGAGGTATAATAAAATGTTTTATATTTTTATTTTTCAGGGAATTTGAAGTTCCATGGTTTAGTTTAGACAAAAGAGAACTTATTGAGAGGAAAGGAAAAGTTAAACCTGGAAGGACTCGGGGGAAACCTCGTGGTCGGCGAAAAGGCTATAGTTAGAAAACGGTGAGCAGTATTTAAATGAATTACCCCTATTAAACCTTTTAGTGTTCTCCCTTCCTTAAATTTGTATTGGATTCATATTTTCTTTATAATTTTTCTTTCAGGTGACATTATTTTCCACCACATTTGTGGCAAGAGAAAGTGCAAAGACATGTTAATTTTTAGGATTTTGTTTGCAAAGTTTGTGGGCGATTCTTGCTTGTAAAACTAATATTAATTATGATGAAATAAAAAAAAAATAGTGATGCAACTATCGTAAACTGGACTTTCCATATCTCAAACACTGGCTATATATTCTAGGTGTCTCGCTCAGATAATCTTGAACACAATAGTTTGTTTTCTGTTGAGTGTTTGGGATTTGGGGTTCTATTGTATCATATTTTAATAGTTTTCTTTGTACACCTGCTCTGTTCTGTTCCCTTGGAGATTATTTCCAAGATGACAAGCACAGAGGAAGGATGGCAGCTTTTCACTTGTCTGTTTTAGTGGATTTTTGAAATAATATTTTATGCCAGCAAGTCATTGTATATTTGTGTTACATTTTAAATCCAAACTGTATGTGATTTGTATGTACATAGGATAGGACAGTTTAACAACTGGCCCTATAGTAAAGAGCAAGTATGATGGTTGTTCCCCTTACCCCAAAATATTTTTTTGCCTAAAATAAATCTTTGCACCTTTTTGAAGCACATTGTGCCTTTTTGTGCCTTTTTTTAAACCAGATCTTGACTTTTTATAGGCTGTAAAAGTTACAAAGTCAAGCAGTCATCTGTCACATGACCAAGTTAGTAAGGGACATGGGTCTCTTCCCCAGTTGATGTCAAAACTGATTTGCATCGTGCTAAGTCTTTGTAAACATGCATGCAAAACAGTTTGGGACATCAACTGGGGAATAGACCCACGCCCCTGCTGACTTGGTTATGTACCAAATGATGCATAGTTTATCCTACATGTACGTTTTGAAGCCCAAAAAAGTCCAAAGCCAGAAATAAAGTCTAAATGTTTTTGAAATAGGTACAAAGTATTATGTTAGCGGAAAAAATAACTTGGGGTTAGGTGCACTTTAAGGATGGTGTCACCTATTGTTATGGCTCATGTTCAGTGTATCTCGCGATTGCCTGTGAAAACCGATTTCTTGAGGACAGTGCTTCCTAAATTGAGGGGTTTTTGCCCAGTTTAAACAGGCATTGTTTTATTTTTTTAAATTAGCCTCAATTTTTTTAAATTAGCCTCAATTTAGAAAAAAACATGCACATTTTGCATTTAGAGCTTCCTGGCATTGTGCTTGCCTAAATATCTCTGAATGATTCGTGGTTTAACTCCCAAATTTCTTTCTATATTCCAACGGCACTTGCAACGATCTACTGACAGTCATAAACTGGCCAAAAATACCTCTGTATCAGGAGGCCCTATCCTTAAGGAACCATTCAGTGCTCTGTTATACCATCCAACTATGCAGTTACATGGGAGCCTTAGCACTGATGACAGTGACAGCAGATGAAAACATCCTTTCAAAATATAACTTCCCATTTTTGTAACTCTTTTGCGACCCTTGCAATAATTTATTTAACTTGTAAAATGCTGGCAAATGGCCCAGTTCTTAAAAGTTATTACTATTACTATGAGCGGCATCACAGTAAGGAAAAGGAAAGAAAAACTAAGTTGTATGCTTACTTTATCTAGAAAACCTAAAATTTGATCATTTCCTGCATGTTGTTTTTAATTTGAAGAGGACAGCAAAGAAATGTCCCGAAATGTAAAACACATGTGCAGGATGATTGTTTTTCCTCATTAAACCTACTGTTTTGTGAAGTTTTCATTGCCGTCACCGTAGCTAAAGCGCCCTATTGACTGTATCCCAGAATAATTAGGAATTAATGGAGTAGCCTCTATTATTTCATGTCGAGGACCACTAAAACTTTAAAAAGTATCTACCTCTTATGGAGGAGTTTTAGTAATGTTTGTTGGTGAATACTTGTAGGCATTGTTTTGGAATAATTATGACCATTTGAATCTACTCTAAAACAGGACAGGAATCACAATGACATGTGACAGCCAAATCAGCAATCTTTTATAAATTGTTGTACATTTTTGGCCGTAGTTACACCTGAACCTTGTTTTTATTTTTGGCATCCTTCTTCACCAGAATCAGGGTGAGTTGCCCAGTGACCAAGAATATTTCATTATTAACTTGTCTCCAAACATAAAGTTTTGGAAAGCCCTTAAAGTGCATACGAAACAAAATTTTTCATTAGCTTGTTCGAACGAGCTTTCAAAATAGATAGTGGTTATGATGTCACCATAGCAACATACTTGTTACCAGACCTCTACCTTCCCAAATGAGAAATGCCTTATTTATTGCTCCAGTCCAACACACTTTCTAAGAAAGTGTGTTGGACTGGAGCAATAAATAAGTTATACTTGTGCTGTGTAATGTCCATATTTGCTCGCAACCATTGAATGAACATCAAGAGCAAATAGAGGGAGGAAAACTCTGATTTTATCCTTTGGAAAGGTAGAAGTCTGGTAACGAGTATGTTGGTATGGTGACATCATCACCACTATCAGAATGTGTAGTTCTGGCAGCACATCAACCCTGCAAAATTTCAACCCTGTAGACTTAGCATTTGCACAGATATTCCATATTTTGTGATTTTACTTCATTTTGTGTCCACCTTGTGACATCTGAAGTCCTCTAATTTGCATAAATCAAAATCTTGAATAACTAGGCAACCAAGAGCACTATCACAATAAAATAAACGCCTTTCTTCATCACTTTGAAAGCTCTTTCGAACAAGCTAATGAAAAATTTCGTTTCATATGCACTGTAACTGTAATGGCATTAGTACGGTACTTTTACAGCAGACTGTTGCATTCTTGAACACTAGCTTTCTTGAAACTCTAACTCAGGAATTTGATTCCCTTTTACACTATTCATTATAATTAACAATTAGATTATGAGCTCGAGATTTTTATTGCGTGATAGCTGATGAGGGCGCAGCCCAAATCAGCTATCACGCTTAGAAATTGAGAGCGAATAATCTTATTGTTTTAGTATAAATCTACTAGTCATTCAAAACTTAACATGCACGTTATCTCAATCCATCTCGCAGACACTTCGAAAACGCATAGAAGCAGCCACCATTTTGTTGACAACCACTACTATCACAGAATAGATAGCGAGTTTTGTAGCCAATCAGAGAACGGCATTCATGATAGAACGCTAGTAGATTTATACTAATTCACTAGACTCATTGAGCTTTCAAGGTATTTCTTACCATAAAGTTTACAGTAAGGTGGAAGTTACAGTGAAAGTGTATTGAGTTCTTTGATATGCACCTACTCCTGTATGCTTGAAATATTTTCGTAAAACTTCTCTTCTTTCTACTTGTGACTCAGTACTGATTCCTTAAATCATGTTTCTCTTGTTGTGTCAAACCTGTTTTACACTAGGACCTCACGACCTTTGACTTTCACATGCGATTTGGTCATTAACTCAGCTGACCAGTCCTCAACTCTCAGATTAGAGTGATCAGATGGGTTTACTGTCATGATGTGTGGAACTTGTGCTTCCATTTGAAGCAAGGCTTTAGAGTGGGGAGGCAAAAATAATTTTAGGTATAACCTTCTTTTAGCCGAACATGTGCAATCATGCATGTTGATTGGTTCCCAATGACGTGGTTTTCACTCCATAGAATTTTCCTACTTGAAAAGTTGAGCACCAATAAAATTAGTACCATGTTGTGTTAAGTTATATGTTAATAAACTCTGTAAAAGCAGGTGCAAAACAAAATAGTACCTGAAACACAGAGTTAAGAATTTTACAGGGTAATATCTATTTTCTTCTCACAACCCTAACATAACATAGCCACCCATCTAGTTAATGCAAATTAATAGCAAAATTCGGTCATTGATGTAGTAAAAGAAATAGAGAATAAACCTGGAAAATCTTTCATGTTGCTTGGCTTCAAGTATTAAAGTAGCTGTGTCACAGCAGAGTATGCACAATGATGCTCTTGAGTGAGTAATGGAATTTTTTTTATCTGTCTGTCATCTTCAATTTGGTCTGTAGGATTGATTTGGCCAGTATTTCTTATAACATGCATTGAAGCCTCAGCCTATATTTCTCTTTTGCTTTTTTCCGTGACAAACATGGATGGTGTTGATAATCAAAGACATATCGGGAATGAAACTTGAAAAAACTTGCTAGCTTTTCTAGTTGATGTATTGCTACTGCACATGCACGAGACCTGTGACACTGTTCCTTTAAGATCAAAGGCAGTCATGTAAAATCCACATGTGGCCTAAATTGGCCATGTTGTAAATGAGTGAGGGCCTGGGAATGAGTTTTAAAGTTTATCGATTGGAAAAAAATTGTTGACACTGCATGAAAGAGCATCTCAAAAATGGTCACCTTGCCAACTTTGATGCTGTTCAGTTGAATTGGAGCTGAAACAAAAGCTTTTGAAAATTAGAAACTTCGTATGGTTTGGAGGGATACACTTCTCAAATAGACATTTGTATGGGATTTTTTAAAGATCTAAATGCATGTCAACTGGCAACCTTATCAACCTAACATAGTCAAACTTGCCGAAAGTAATTATTTTGAGATACCCTTTCTTATGAGAATCAATTTAGTTCAATGCCATTGATTTTCAATGAAGTTTGGATTAGTTTCCAGGCCCTTACTTGTTTAGAACATGGCCAATTGCGAGGGCTTAATCGCTCATGAATGCAGCTTTCTCCTCCCCCAACTTGGAGGGGATGCTGGTCCAGTGCAGGGTGAGATCAATGGTTCTGTGACTGATACCCATTGACTGTCACTTGGAAGAAGAGAATGTGGAGGAAAAAACAATTTATGCTGTTACTGTGCGCAAGCAGCCAAGATGTATGAAATGAGAAATGGAAAGTGGGGTGTGACTGGACAGTTGAGTTTTGGGTGCTCTAAAGGACATTGCATGAACTTCTAAACTGCGTGTACCTTAGTGCCAACCCTAATATATAGAAAAACAGAATTTGAACTTCCATTTTTGTTTTCCGCTTTCCTATCAGATTGAAAACGGAATTTGAACTTCTATTTTTTGTTTTCCCACAACTTTGGACAACAGAATTCTGTTTTGCATCTTTCGCTCTCATAAGACATAGAAAAACGGAATTTGAACCTTGATTTTTTCGGTTTTTTGTTTCCATGTTTTTGTCATTTCCGTATCTCACCTGAACCGGAAGAGTGTCACCACTTCCTGTAAACTAAGAATTAACATTTAAAGCAAGTGACACACTCAGAAATCAACTCAGCACAGCCAGCACATGCGCACAGCTGTATCACCTGGGCAGTGGCAGCCATGACCAGCTGTTTTGCCTTTGTTAGAACTCATTAGCATGTCATAGCTGTCCAACATTGCTGAACTCAAAAGTCCATCACCATAACGGCAAGGAAATGAAATTATAATATGTATACTACTAAAAATCATGGAATGAAGTCGCATTTTAAGTCCAACTATAAAGTCAAAAATTTTCAATGGAACATAGTCTTTCCTACGATATGGCACATCGGACTGCGATGTTGTCTGTGCGATCTGCAAGACTTTCTCTTTATGATGGCACGAGAACTGCAAAATCTTCTTACTTTTCAAAACCCCTAGTGATTTTATGACGTAACACTAGTCAAACAGTTGGTAAATTATGTGCACACATCAAGACAATCTGTCAGCCATGGATGTGCACAACAGGTTCATACCAGAATGTTTTGTGTTTGCCTTTTAAAAATTAATAGACAACCATAATGCTGCCCTTACAACCTCCATCTTGCTCTCTCGCCTTCTCAAATAATTAACATTCAAAATTGAGGAAGCAGTGAGCTAGGTTGATAGGTTGAGCAATTTGGGGCTCTGACTTCCACGTTCAATTCCTACTCTGAAATGCCAGCTAAAAAAATATAAATTTAATTGTGAATGACATATGAAATGAATCATATATGAACTGCGGAAATGAAATCAAATGAAGAATGATCCTCGCAGTTGTGAACGCAATTTATGCTATTGTGAAAAGAAGCCTGAAAAAAAAAAAAAATATTCAGGACTTCAACCCCGTTGAAGTCCTGAATTTTTTTTCAAGCTTCTTTTCGCAATTGCATAAATTGCGTTCACAACTGCGAGGATCATTCTTCATTTGAAATTTAATTGTCTTGTGGTGGTCCTGGGCTCAATTCCTCTGTCATTCTAATATAATTAGTCAAACTGATCTGCCTTCTGCCAATATAATGTACCTCTCAATAGTTACACCTTGTCAAACTGGATACAAAATTAATATTATTGGAAACACTTCATTTAAAAGTACATCTTTAATGGCTTAGCTAGACTTCACAAACATAAAAATTTCACGGACAAAACTAAAACAAGGAAATTAACTGATGGGACATTAACTATTCACAAAGACATGAAGTCTATTGAGTTTTTTTTGTACATCACTTAAGTAGCCATGAACACAAAATATAAAATATCCTGCTTATGCATGAAGACTTTTTGTCTTATAAAAGCAATAAATTGCACATGTATATTGGATAAACTAAGCTGTCAATAAGTCAAAACAAAACTGGAACTTTGCTTGTACTATTACAATGCGTGGTTAATGTCAGATATGGAGTAAAATTCATCGGCCTCCTGTTTGTTCTTGATACACTTCAATCACATCATCATCTTCCATGTCGAGCTAAGAAGAACATAAAGTATACAAAACAGATTTATTAAAAATGTCACAAAAGCCATACCATTATAATTCTGAAAATAGGCCCTGGGGCTCATATTTTTCAAAGGACCTTTTTGAGGGGTTCAGATTCAGAGGGGTTTGTACATGGAAGGGCTTATTAAAGGGGGGAAATTTGAGTTTAGAAACTGACTGAGACATTAATGTTGCCAATTTTTCAATTAATATTAAGGCGATAACTAGAAATTCACGGCAACGTAATCCCTCCAAACATGCCAACTTCAAACACGATGGCAATAAACTTGATTGAAATTGAATAGTAGCTCAAAGTTCATACAGCATGAAAGCTCATGTCAAGGTTTCAGTCTTGTACAGTTGGGATACCATACGGCATATGTGATGATGTGATCTTCTTAATCTGAATCTTAATCTGTTGTCCAAAAATAACCCTCCAAGGACTTATATTCAGAGGGGCTTATTATATGAGGCTTTTTTGTTTCAAATTTGGTAGGCTTATTCTTGGAATTTTGCAGTAGATTATTTCATCCCACTCATCTTTTTTAGCCCTTTAATTTAATTACTAACTCTTCCAGTCATTCCACCACCACATCACTTTACCACTCCCTCCCGAAAAAAGTGCAAAAGGAAACATAAGACCTTGTGCACGGTGTTGGTTACCACGTGTAAACAACCCTTAGTATTTGACTTTCGCCCTAAATTTTGTCGCTAGAACGCTAACTATTTCAATATTATTGTCACCTACAGATCCTTAACACTTATCATTTAAACAATTCGAAGGTTTCAATCGATGTTTACGCTGAACCTCGCACCGAAAATTAAAAGCCATCGAAGATTTTCTTCGCGTCCCAGCTCCAAAATATAAAAAAGAACCAGTTTCAACATGAAATAAAACATAACTTAATTCAGAAGCTTTGATAACACGGGGCACAAGAATTGAAGTGCTAAGTTAAGCTTAGAAAAAATTTAAGACGCTGGGAATTTATATTTTCATTCTTAATGAAATTTGATCAGCGAAGAAATCTGCCGCCTTGGACGTGACAAATGTTGTTGACTCTTTTTGTGCCATAGCGATTGTAATGTTTGGCAAAGGATTCAATGTGTATTTCTTTTACTTAAGGTAATTCCCCTGAAAAGGATGTACTATTAAGATTTTTTTCAGACTTGGCGCAATGATAGTCATGCATAGGACATTGAAAAAATGCAATAAAAAGATGGGGTCACCGTGCTTGCTTTTGCCCTGCATACTCGTTGTTCTAACTGTTTTTACGGAGTTGTGCGAAAAATGTTCGAAGCATGAGCAACTGAAGAAAGCTGTTATTATGTAGCAAAAACTATGAATAGTAGTCAAAACTAGGGCCTAATTGTTTTTCTGGGCTATATTCTTTTCGTATTGTGATTTCAAATTGCCCGATCTTGCAAATAATGTGAGGAAATTGGACCACTTCGTCATCATCTCAAACTCCTTCCTGGCTCCAAACGCAGAGTTTCACCCCATTTATATATAAATAATGCAACTTCTACTATTAAACTTTTTTTCTCCTTGAAATATGTTTTTCGTGTGCCTACAGTACCGCTCAAAAGTAAGTTACCACCCTCGCGCGCGATGCGAATCGCGTTGTGCGCTACGCGATTCTCGTCGCGCGCTACACGAATCGCGTCGCGTGCTACGCGCGATGTTCTGGAAACTGTAAGTATATTGACCTGAAGTTCTCTCACCATTTAATATGCCCATTGTAAAGCAACAATAGTCGATTTCAATAGTTAATTTCCAGTGTTCGCAAAAGCCCGCTAAGAAATGAATATGCGTAATCGATCAATCATCGCCGCAGAAGGGAAGCGTGTGCTTTGCTTCCAAATTCCGTGTCAAACTGTTTTCTCCTCGAAACTTTGATAGACTGAGGTCGACATATTAATAACTTTAAAAAACCTGCATACACAATATGATGTACATGAACATGCTTTTCAGTCTTTTGAAGTGGAGATATTCCGAGGAATTCTGCCGTCGTCACGCCGCATTCAATTCGCTTCATTGGACACGAGCTTCTTCCTACACTGTACATCAAACCGCCAATTTTTCGGCTCGTCCATGAGCCATGACTGATGCTTGATACTTTTTGTTAGTTTTCTATTCATATGATTCTTGACAACTAGCCATTAAAAAAATTGAAAACGTTGGCGAGTTGGCACGGAGTTTCAAGCGGCAAATTAAAGACAGATCGAGCCGTAGATAAGAAGACCAGCGTAATTAAGCAGAGCACGTGCGAGGCGTCCGAACTACAATTACTCTTCGGCAAATCTTTTTTCCACGGACAAACTCTACTGGATTAAAATCTGCACAACTTTTCAAAGATATGGCCAGGAAAACGTGTTTGGGTCTTTCGAAGTAGAAAATATACGATTGAGCGCCGGCGTGTCGAATAAACAAAACATTTCACATACAACTACCCAAACTTTATGCGTCTTCACCGTTGGCAGAATGAACTTCAGATTTCTACATGATAAAATTGTTCGTGCACAAAGAAGGAAATAAAATAAACTCCGTTCTGTTTCGGGTTCTATTCCTTGGCTTCTCATGAATTTTTCGGTCATATTGAGTGGAAGGTTTCAAATTACACAAAGACAGTAGTTTTGCGGTTTTATGCAAATTTGCGATCCGAAAGCAAAATGCATATGCAGTAACCCGGCCGGTCATTAGTCATTTGCTTGTGCCGAACTAGCTCTTGATTATGTCCTCAACGAATTTAGAAAACACGACCATTTAAACGTATCGACGACAGAACCGATAAAAATTCAACTAAATTCAGCGCTAACGGGAGTAACGAATTATGCTTATCATTCGCAATTGATCATTCGTCGGTTTGTTTACAAGTTTTCGATTTGTAATGGACCTCAATGATGCTATATTTATTTGCACAGAAGTGAACTACACGTATGAACGACTCAAATTCGACAGAACAATAGCTGCATTTGGAAAGTGTTATGCGAATTTAATTGATGTCACGTTGCAAAATCACCCCAAATTTATGACAAAAATTTCCGCTTTAGTGACTCTCGCGTGACGCGAATCGCGTAGCGCGTGACGCGATTTGCGTAGCGCGCGACGCGAATCGCGTAGCGCAGGAAACGCGACGCGACTGGTAACTTACTTTTGAGCGGTACTGTATTACAAGTACATTACACCAATAAAAAAAAGGGGGTCACCGTGCTCGTTTCTTTACTACACGACAACAAAGGGAAAATTTCAGCTGAAAAAGCTCAATGTCAAGGCAGATTTGCAATGTTTCTAGTGCACGCGCGCCCGAGCACGCGCTAAATGACTCCATAAATTATGCGCAGTAAGGATGCGCCATGCAATTGAGAGGAATCACCTTAACTTACCTGTTATTAAACTTATAACATTTTGATCGACTGCCTTGTTCAAAGACAAAACAAGAAATTTGTGTGACCATGTCCTTTGGGAATTTAACAATGTAATTTCCTTGGCGCCGTTCCGACGTGACAGAAAATGTACATTCAACAACAAAGCACACTTGAAGAAGCGCCGGTTTGCGATGACATGCAGGGTATATTTTCCACAGAAGCGAAATTTATGAATGGAACGATATGTTGTATTGTGAAAAAATTCAAGGTTTTGAGTTTTGGAACTGTTTGAAAAGAGGTATTTAATCGAAAGAGCTAAATTAATTCCAGTTTGCGGGATAATTTCCCGGGAATTATCAGATCAAGTAAAGGAATTTGCACAAATGCAACAAAGCTAAATTTATCATTTTGTACAATTGTTTTTAGACTTTGATCGATAAAGCTAGACAGGAACCTCTCATACAACTGAAGTAATTCGACTGGTTGTGAATTATATTTATATATGTACTGTACTACGGCGGAATGATTAAGGATGATTGTGTAGATGAGACCAGCAGCGAACGATTAAAAAGTTCCAAACGCTTGAAACGCAGCTTAAAATAAGAAACGTTTGAAACGATTTGTTTTGCACGATTCACACACTAAATTCTGTGAACCAAACGCACAATGCAAATGCCATGTGCACGATAATTTCCATGGCCGGGATCTCTTGCCTACGAACCCAAACATGTGACACTGAACTTGTCAAAGCCACTGCTTCATTATCAACTTGTTCAAAGTTTAATGCGACGGATGAGAAAGTACAATTAATGTGCATCTCAAAAAGGTAAGAATTAGTCTGATATTGTAGTAGGCCGCAATTTTAAGTGTAAATTTGTCCACCTTGTTTCTTCCGAATTTGAACAGTTTTGCACGAACGCGTTTAAGATTTTTAATTTTTCACACAAAATAATAGGTTTTCTTGATAATTTCTTGTATACAGGTTCATGCACATAAAATTTAGTTTTAGTTTCTGTTTTTGAAGTTTCCAGATAGTTTCTACGTTTCTTGCTTTGGGCTGTTTTCTAGTGTCACACCTAATTTGTCACGCGCATGGTAAACACCGTGCGCAAGGCCATAACCAGTTAAGAATCCCAACTGATGGGTGGTGAACACTGGTTTGAGGTGAACTCAGGATGACAGTGAAACAAATGCAGCTGGTGGTCAGAGCAAAACATGAACCTGACAGGGAACTCTGGATTTCAAGTTTAGTTCACTAACTACTCAACCACGCTGCCTCGGTTTCAAATAGACTGTTTTGAACTTTTAAACTTTAGATGTATCCTCTTATCAGAAAGGATCTTGATTTCCAATGTAGCTGGTTTCAACCCCCAACATGCACTAGAAGCCATGTTCACACTGGTTCCCGCAGGTACATTGTCCTGGCAAAGTACTAAGGAATCATGTGCAGATGGCGCCTCACACTTGGTCAGTTCCCAGACTGTTCCAAATTTCTATTAAACTGATGTAACTGGGTTGCAAAACAACTTACATCTTTCGGCGTCTGATCATCATTTATTCTTTGTCCATCGAAGAGGAAGCGAAGTGTATTAAGCGCAACGCCCTGAAGCAAAAGAAAACAAAATGAAGAGATAAGACTTTCTTTAAGGGACCCAATAAAACATACAACAGCAGCTTGTAATGCCAGTACAGAAAGAAATTAATTTTGTCACAGAATTATTTGCTGTCAATAAGTGTCTGTAAATTAGTGCCCTAATACTTTCTCTAAATCCCCAGTAGGGTACCAAGCTAAGGGTAATTGTCATTGATAGCCCTCGGCATATAAAGATGATGGCTCCTTTGCTAATTTGTTTTGGTTGGCTACAATTA
>JAEMWC010001965.1:55000-75645 GCA_016490735.1 Pachyseris speciosa | reverse complement strand
GTTCTAACGAACTGAGGTTTTTGCTGTGGTCTAACAGCGGTTCTAGTGACAGTGGCATGTGATGTATGCAAAAGCGTTACCTTAGCAACTTCTAAGGAAACTACGGACGTGATCCATGACAACTTCACGCCCCTTTAAGTGTGTACCCCAAATTCTGGGGTCATTGAGCAATCATATGTTCACGCTATTGTTCTTACACATCACTTATTCACAACGATGTTTTTTTTTTTCTTTTTTTTTTAATTCCTTTATTGCAAAGAAACAAACACACACAAAAAAACAGAGTTTCACAAGACTAACATAGTTCTAGATAACGCTACTTACATTGCTAAAATCAGAAAACAAAACAAAAAAGAGAATAAAAGACACCAACTTACATACAGTACTGAATAAAAATACATACTCTACACTAAGTTACATGAATCATTACACTAACTACAAGAGTTCGGGAGACGTTAAAGTTGTTTCGGTACCGGCTACTGCTCTATCATTGGAAGTAGTGGATTCCATTTTCTATAATGAAAGTTTAACTTATTATTTTTTCTCGCAATGAAGCGTTCGGATTCGAAAGTTCTTTTAGACTTTCTTTCTTCTTTTTAGACTAGTGATGTTAAACATAATGCGGTCTTGGTTAGTTTACTACGATATATGAAAAATTTACTTTCAAGGATAATATAGTTAAGTAGGACACCTCCGTGTGATGAGACTAAAATTCCGAATAAAATGTCTTTAATTTCGAAAGAATTAACAGATATTTTCATCGAGTTAAGCAAATCTTTCAATTCGCCCAAAAACAGTACTTTAACTTTAAACTGTACTTTAACACAATAGAAGAAGAGGTGTTCTAAAGTCTCCATCTCATTTCCGCAAAAATCACACAGAGGAGATTCGACTTTTTTAAACTTAAACAACATGTCGTTTGTATACAATATTCTGTTTAATATTTTGTATTGGAATTCCCTTAGCTTTGTGTCCAAGGTAGTTTCATAAGGCAGTAAATATATTTTTTCCCAATCTAACTGAAAGGTATTTGTGATGAAAATTTCGTTGGAAATAAAACTATCGTAGATTTCTTTTGAGTGGAGCTTCTCCAAGTTAGTAATTTTTTCTTTAATATGCAAATAAAAGTCACCTGGAATTATATTTCTCGTTTTTAAGGGGACAGAGAGTTTATTCGCTTTTAAAGTTTTCCGCCACTCTTGTGGAATTGCACTAAAAATACTAAAGAGTAAGAAATGTTCTATTGGCGAAAGTATTGAATGTAATGGCTCCTTGTTGGACTTTAATTCTCCCCTTGAGTCGCATAAGTCGCCAACTTTAACAATTCCGAAGTCAATCAGTCTTTGATTGTAAATTGATTTAGATTCAATACAAATAAAACGGTTATTCCAAATGACTTGGTTTGCTATTTCAGAGATTAAGAGGGGGTTGTCCTGGCTGAGAGAGGTCCATGCCACTAAAAACTCTTTGTAAAACTCTGGGAGTGCTATAGGAAGCCGTGGATAGCTGAAATTACAATAAAACAGGAATTTTCCCCCGACTTTTTTAAGGTAGAAATCTAAGAAGAAATTCCATGTAGCTGGCTCATGAGATAGGTACCTCTTGATGCAAATTATTCTTTGAGCCGAGATCATTGACTCAATATCGGGCATTTTTAAACCTCCTTTATCAATAGAGTTAATCAATGCTGTGCGCTTTATTTTGTCCTTTCCTTTCCATACGAAAGAATATAATAAGGTGTTAATTTTCTTTATGAACTTTTTATTTCTTGATATAAGGGTAACTTTATATAAAATCTTGGGAATAGCAAACGATTTAATGACTTGTATTTTCCCAAGTAATGTGAGTCCTCTCCAATCCCAGCAGTTTAACAATCCTTTCAAAGATTTCTCAATTGATTCGAAATTAAGCTTGTAGAAGAGCGAGTAGTTTTTTGTAAAATTGATCCCTAAAATTTTTATAACTTTGCTTATTTCATTCACCCCCAATTCTGAACTGCTGATGTTCATATTTCCGAGTAGGAGGATTTCTGTTTTGTCTTGGTTAATCTTTAATCCGGAGTATGCACCGAACAACTCTAGGGTGTCAAAAAGCGCGCTATGGGATGATTTGTCACAGACAAAAGATGTCATGTCATCCGCAAAAGCAACTAATTTAATTTCATTCCCGTCCACCATGATACCTTTAATTTGGCCATTGTTTCGTATAGATATCGCCAGTAATTCAAGTACTATGATGAAAAGTGAAGGAGATAGTGGATCGCCTTGTCGAACACCTCGTTTGAGTTTGAATGAAGGAGTGAAAAAGCCGTTATTAGCAACGCAGCTGGTTATGTTCTTATAAAATGTTCTAATCCATGCTAAGAATGATGCTCCGAAACCAAAGGATTCTAATGATCTCGAGACAAAGTTCCAATTTAGAGAATCAAAGGCCTTTTCAAAGTCTATAGCGGTCATTATGCCTGGATAGTCTCGCGCACTTGTGAATTCCATGATGTCGCTAATTGTTCTCACTGCATCGAAGATGGTCCTCCCTTTGACAAAGGCATTTTGATCATGGTGAATAATGTAAGGTAAATCCTTTTCTAACCTTTGAGCGATAGCTTTTGAGCCAATTTTGACATCCACATTAACTAGAGAGATTGGTCTCCAATTTTTATCCATCTCCTATCTTTGTCTTTCTTCTCTATTAAGGTTATTACGGCTTGCTTTTGCGAATTTGATATTTCACCATAAAAATGAGCATAATTAAGTGAATCCACTAATAGCGTCCCGAGTTCTGGCCAGAAAAATTTGTAAAATTCAACTGTAAGCCCATCATTCCCAGGCGTTTTATTGTTACTAAATGTGGACAAAACCTTAAAACATTCTGAGTATGTTAACTGACCTTCGCACAAATCGCGCATTGAATCAGATAGCTTGGGAATTGACGAAGAGTTCTGAAGGAAGGGACAATTTGTATAGTCAGTTCGTATTCCGGGCTTTTCATCATAAAGGTCTGAGTAGAAGTTGTATATTTCATTCATTATGGTTTTTGAATCAGTGGTCTCCTCATCGTTGTCCCGAACCAGTTTTCTTATGCAACTTTTCTTCTTATTTCTAGTTTCTAAATTCAAAAAGTATTTACTATTTTTTTCTCCTTGCTCAAGCCATGTCGCACGGGAACGAATCATTGATCCCCTCACAATATAATTGTACTCGTTTTCATATTCCACTTTAGCCGATTCAAGATTTGCTAAGTTTTCCTGCGTGGGCGTTTCCGCTATTTTCTCCTCACAAAACTTAAGTTTTCTTTCAATATCTTGCATTTTCTTTCTCCTTTCCTTAGCTTTTGATTTACTGTAAGATATACTTTCCTCACGCAGGAATTTTACATTTCATCCAATCCCAAGTAACTCTCAAATCATCACAATAATTAATTTCGTCAAGCCACTTTGGGAAACCATCACGTAAGCACTGAGCGTACAGAGGGTCTTCTAATAGGCTGTTATTGAACTTCCAGAAAGAGGAACCACGCTGTTGATCTTTTAAGCTGTTAATTTCAAGGGTTATTGCGGAATGGTCCGTTTTGATTGCTGTCACAATGTCTACATTAGCTACATCGTCCTGTAGCAAATCGCTTATTAGCCAGTAGTATAATCGCCTTTGAATTATTGGGCTTTTTGCCTCCAAGTAAACTTTTTGGTATCGGGATTACGGATTCTCCAAATGTCTACTAAATCATTATTTAACAAAATGTCGTCTACAAACTTCACCGAACCTTTTAGCACTGGTTTTCCACCCGAACAGTCTAGATCAGGGTCAAAAGTGATATTCAAGTCCCCGCCTAATATAATTTCGTGATTAGTCCCTTGGTATTGCTCGTCACAAAGAAGTTCGGTCAATGATTGGAAGAACAAAGACTGGCTAGTGACACTATTGGGGGCGTAGATATTTACCAAAAGGAAGGGCTCATCTTGAATTGTTGCTTCTATAAATAAAAATCTCCCCTCCTTATCGGCTTTAATTGATTGCAATTTAAAGTCAAAGGATTTGCGTATGAGGATAGCAACCCCACGACTATGGGTAGAGCCATGAGCGAAGTATATGTCTCCAGGCCATTGTTTTTTCCATTGATTTTCAATATCCTCAGTGCTGTATGTTTCTTGCAAAAAAAAGATGTCGGAATTTTGCTTCATTAACCAATTGAAAATTGATTTCCGCTTTTCGAAATTTCGTATACCTCGAACGTTCAGCGAGATTATTTTAAACTTTAGGCTATTACTATCCATTGATATTTGTAAAGGTGAAAACAGAAACCAATAGAGCAGCAGCTGGTACTCCCATGGGTATTTGTACATCCCGAAACAATAAGCAAAATTACTAACATTAAAACACTCATCACATCAAACATAGAAACAAAAGATTTAAACGTAGTCAGTGATAAAAGACTGATTAGCGCTACGTCGTATTGGGTCGTCTCAAGAGTACTCCTTATTTGCATAGTCCACCTGAAGAGCCCCCAATGTTTCTTTTAAATTCATAACAACAACTAATAAACTGTTTTTATCCAACAACGCAATATTTAGGAAATCAAAGGAACCTTTTCTTCTTAAATTGAGCATTGTCCCTTTACCTGGATGCCACAGGGTGTTTTTTAATTATGCTTGTCGTGATATGTACAGCTTCAAGAAAATTTCTCACCGTCAACAAATAAAATATAAGGTTGTGACCTGCTGAAAGCTGCCCTCTTTCCTCTCTTCCTCGCCTCGATCATTTTAGGGATGAGTTTTTTCCTCATGTCAACAACTTGTTTCGGGAGATCTGGGCCAATGCCAAAGTCACTCTCTCTGCTAAGAGCGGAACGGCGGGCGAAAATATCCTCCCGATCTGAGTAGCGGAGAAAACGTGCGATGATACCTCTGGGTTTACCGTTGTTTGGTCTTCTGCCGGTCCTATGGACACGTTGGATTTCGATTTTACGAGCATTGGAGATTCCCAGATCATTCTCCAAAAAGTTATACAAGACTTCTTTGGTATCCTCCTCTCTATCCTCACGGATGCCATAGAAACGTAAGTTTTCTCGGCGCTGATACACTTCGTAATCCAGAAGTTGTAAACGGAGTATCTTCAGCTCCTCCTCGTTCTTTGTTATTATCTCTTCCATTTTTGCCTTATCTTCTTGGACATCTTTGTTTAAGCTTTCTACACTCTGCTCTAGATTGTTTGTAGCAGTAGATACTTTCCTCAGGTCTTGCTCGACACGAACACAATCTTGCTGAAGGGATTTGACGGTTAGGTTGATTCGCTCGACGGACTCTCGAAGTGATTGGATTTCAGTTGCAATTTGGTCCAATTTGACAAATTTACTAAGAATCAGGTCCACTTTTGACGCGAAGTCTTCGGCCATATCTAAAACTGAAAGAACTACGTCGATTTTTCCTTCGCTTGAGGCTGCACTACACTCGACGGCGAATGCTTCGTGACAGTGTAAGTCGTCTTCTCCCTCCTTTAAACGCTTAGATTCCGGTGAATTTGTTTCTTTGGAGGACCGATCGCTACTACTGCTACTTAGCTTTGATTTTCTTTTCACAAACGAAAAGAATTCCATGCACAATTCGAAAAATGAGAACTTTTGCTTGGGAGCTCAACTTCTTAGCTCCTCACCGTACCATGCTCGGCCCAATCCCCAACGGACGTGATCCAGTTCGCTTTGTGTAATTGCCTGAGCTGTATTCTCGGGGTAGCAAAACTGCATTTGAATCGCTGATACAGTACCTCGTTGTAAAATCCTGACAAGCTTAGATGGTTTATTTCTCTCCCAATGTGAGATTCTAATGAATATCTCCGGCGGTACAAATTATGCTCACTTGTCTCGTAACATTTCTTATTTCTCCCCTCTGTCCAGAAAGGGAGTGCTAGCAGACTATAAGGCTTTATGGAGATGGAATTTGAATTCTTGAAATAAAAGATAGCAGTTTTTTATACTCATCTCCCTGAATAGAAGTGGCGTTAGTTCAGTTTCTTTTTCCTGTTGTACAATTTTACTATATTCTACTTTCTCCGCATAGCGTTTTTCGGGAAAAGGCGTGATCACAAGAGTGCGAATCAAGTCGCATGGTAATAAACTGGTTAAAATTTTGAATCAGCTGTGGTCAGACGGTTTCATTCAGAGATGCTGCTTGACCTTCCGATAGAGGTTTTTGACCATACATGACAAATAGACACCAGTTATGGAACATATGACCCTTCTTCTTTATGCGTGTTCGTTCTCTCACGAAATTCATGTCTACATAACCTTTTGCTGCCACCATCATCAATGAATCGTTCCGAGAGAAAGCGTTAAAGGTAGAAGAGAAGAAGTGGCACTTGCATCATCACCAGCTCGTCATAATTGGTCAAGTGAAGGCATTTGAAAGTTAAATCAAAATATATTTCGCGATTCACACATACTAATACCCAGGAGCCCATGACGGCTATGAATAGATCGTGATTACATGTAGCGATGCCATATAACGTGGCATTTCTGTTGTGGCAACTCATGATGGTGTAAGTCATAGTCAGTTGTAATCATTTGTGATTGTTTAGCGCATGCACTAGACCGTCACGAAAAAAGGGGAACATTGCTGACAAACAGGATATTATGTCTATGATACTGAAACCCAGATAAGTTCGAACAAATTGTAGTATAATTATTAATTGTATATTCCACCAAATGGCTGACTGAACCACTTTGGCCTTTACAGCATTTGGTGCTAAGAAATGTTTTACAGCTACCAACAAATGAAGACGAGAGCCGCAATTAATCTGCTCATTTGCAGCTTTTAGAGCGACACTATATTAAAGTGCACCTAAAGGCAAAAATGTTTTTTTGATAAGATAATTCTTTTCACTCATATGAAACACATTTTACCGTTTTCACCTCAAAATTCTTCTTTAAATGTGTCGCACAAGCTATGTAAAGTTAGCAAAACTAGCAGTCATATGGCCCCACGGCCGTGAGGTGACAGGCATGGGCCTATTCTCGATTTTACGTCACAAACAGCTTTGCATTCACGTTTTCAAAGAGTTTTTGCATTGCAAAACACTTTGTGACGTAAAATCGAGAATAGGCCCACGCCTCTCACTGCACGGCCGTGGGGCCATATGACTGCTAGTATTGCTTACTTTACATAGCTTGTGTGACACATGAAAGCAGAATTTTGAGATGAAAACGGTAAAATATGTTTCCTATAAGTAAAAGAATTATCTTATCAAAGAAAAATGTTTGCCTTTAGGTGCACTTTAACCAACAACATTACATGTAGCTTTACCAGACTCGAATACATTTTACGACCAACACGTAAATTTCCATACAAGAGAAAGCTAAATTGCGTTTGCAAACATGGATATCAGTTGTCCTCAAATTCCTGATTACCAACTAATCGCGCATTTCCTGGAGCGTCTTCACCATGCATGTCGTTCTTACCGCGATAATGGTGATTGTCACTGAACAAAAGAAGCACTTACAGCACCCACAGCCCTTTATTGTGATCAAAGACACCGCTGGGCAGCTCTGTCAACTGGTTTTCACTCATGAACCTACAAAAGAATAGTCACAACACTGTATTAATTAACCACTTTCACTTTTTATATTGAATGCTTTGGTAACATTGATTAAAGTAATCACAGACATGCAAATTCCAGAGTCCTTATTTGTTAAATGATTTTTTTTTCAGTTAAACAACTGTGTAAGTAATCATGGTGCTGGTTCCAGTAAGTTTCCCAAACAACGCATATAGAACATAATACATGGTATTGTATACCTTTACGGTATCATCCCTTGTGTATTTGGAGGAAAAATGAAAATAGCATGTTTTGTGTCATCGTAATCAAGACCTACGTTTCGCAAATAGAATGCGGTTAAATAACACTCTTTTACTTTTCAAGATGAACAAGAAGAATAACCTTTGAATTGTGTTCGCGCTAAGTGTGCCTTGACAAGTGGCTGCAATTTACGGTAAGTCAGTTGCCAAACGGAAAATGAATGCGTAATGCTTTGAATCGATGTAGTATTTCACCGCAACAAAGGAAAGCGAACGCGAACTGTTCAGTTCTGTTTCCTCAGAAAATCGCTTTCGCCAGTTTGTCTTTCGTTCTTATGCCATCGAGATAGCGCCAGAAATTTGTGCCCAACTTTCCCATAAAATCATTGTCGGCAAAAGCAAAGACCGTGGGAAAACTGACCCAGCGCACTATATATAAACCTCAGTGAAGAGACAACCCGTACACTTCTGGCAAGCGAATGTAGCTCGTCTTAGAACCGAGGCCCATAGTTAAAGAAAATGAGAAAGAAATAGTCACTGCAGGTCGACCTAAATTGTTAGCAAGCAAGATCATCTTCTAGGTTATGATCTTCCTTTGTTTTAACCAGATGTCTGTCAATCCGAATTTATCAAGCTGGGAAATGGTTTTTTCCGTCTTTTGTTCTATAAATCATACAATAAAATAACATTTACTGTCGTAGCTCTTCCTCGAAAACACCGAGGCTTTCCATCACAGCAATCATGTCTACCTCCTTACATTACAGTGTTGTTGCAATACGCGTACGGTGCTAAAATCTTCAGAATCTTCAACGCTTACTGAAATCGAATCCGTAATTCTAGGATCAAATTTTACGTAACTTATGTATACGAAGCATAGTTTTGTTAGACTTTCTTAACCTTCTTATCCGCCTATTTTCGTTTTCATATCATCTTGTTTTTATTCCTTTAATCTAATATTGTTGTAGTTTGTATTGTGATGGTACTGATAATTACCAGTAATTCTTAATGGTTTTAGTTGTAGTACTTCCTTTGTAATTTATTTTATTTGTTAATGTGATTAGTTGATCGGTTAACCACGGACTGCGTGTTGCTTCGCTCACCGCGATTAGCCTTTGCTATTTGTGGGCGGAAACGGACTGAACCTTTTGTATCTGTTTGTATCTGATTACCTATTTCTGATTTATTTATTTATTTTGTTCTACTTTTATATTATTAGGCTCTACTTGGTAAATACGTTGAATAAATAATAAATAGAAACTGAATTGAAATTGAATTGAATCGAATTGATCAACTGGCAATTGTTCACGACGTTCTTCTCAAACTAATTAATAATTCATAAGTTCTATTGCCAATGAAAAGCGGCTTTATTCATCATTTGCATGAGTTTGATACCCAATGAAAACCCAGATGAAAATTACGCGTGTTTTGGATCAGATATCCAAATCAAGCGTGGTTTTCATCTGGGTTTTCATTGGGTATCAAGATTCACGCATAAAAACAAAGCAAATTAAACGCAAGAGCGGTACTTACTGTTAGCTATACAGTGCTAGTTAATTTTTTTCATTTACAAAAAGTTTATATCATGAGTTCTAAACATCGTGAACAAGCAGTTAAGAGATACGGCATCTATTTACGATATTTCACAATTTACAGGATTCACCTTCAGTACTGACAAGTCATAATCTTTGTAGGGTTAGTTAATAGTTAATATGCTAGTTAATTTTTTTTTCATTTACAAAAAAGTTTTATATCATGATTTCTAAACTTCGTGAACCAGCAGTTAAGAGATACGGCATCCATTTACGATATTTCACCATTTACAGGATTCGCCCTCAGTAATGACAAATCATAATCTTCGTAAAGTCCGCCAGGATATGATCTAAAATCGGTACTTTTGTCTCTCTTTCCAGCTGCCATTGTCTAAACACGTTCAAAGCCCATTTGTTGTATTTTGTGGAAGCTGGAACGGCGGATGAAAACGACTCGCTCCTTGGTTCTTCTCCGCCATTACTGTATGTGTCAGCTACAATGAATGACTGCTGACGCGAAACAAACAACTCACAAAATGTATGCAGGCAAAGAGTTGTGCATGAAAATGCAAAAGAATGTATGCGCTGTTACTCTTTAAAACAATTGGTTCTAATTGTACAGAGGATATGTTTGCCATATTACATTGTATTTTTGTGCCTGTTTGAGAAGCCACATCAAAACCTCGTTCTTCGGTTTTCATGAGGGGTGCCATCTGTCTCTCGGTGTTTGGAACCCCTGATGAAACACTTGCACTCGTTTTTGATATGTTACTTGGAGCAGCTACAGAATACAGAGGGGGGCGCTGGGGTTTTCGGTAATGGCCATTTTTTGGGTCGGTTTTTCGGTTTTTGCACCGAAAAACTTTTTTCTCGGTTTTGGTGTCTGTTACGGTTTGCGGTTTTTGCTTTTTATTAGCATTCGGTTTTCGGGTTTCGGCCAAAATACAAGCGGTTTTTCGGATCTGGTATCCGACGTGGTTCAGTTCGGTTTTTCCTATTTGGTTTTAGTTTCTTTTCGGGCAACACCAGTACCGTTTACACCAGTAGCGATAACAGCAATTCACAAGGTTAGGGCATCTAGCTATTTCTATGTCACATTACGTTCCCGCTGACGACCAAAAGATTAACAAACTGTGCAATCGCATGTTAGACCATTTTACAGTCAAAACAGGTCACAGGTGACTGATTGCTGCAAGATTTCAATCGAATCTCTGAATTCACGTCTAAGCTCCCCAAATTATTGATTTTTGATGGAGCTTTCAATAGTATAGGTTTTTGGTCATTTTGCGATTGCAAAATACAGAGGGTAAGAGATATGCCTGATTAGGCCCCACGGGCCGCGAAAGTTTGTTTACTAGATACCGGCGATTAAAAAGAAAGTAAGTTATTACAAAAAAACGTAAAAGCAAAGTAACTGTAGTACTTGCGTCCTAGCACGCTTGTTGTGTAGTTTGAAATGAAACCCAATTTAATGAACCGTTTTCATTTTCTGTCCGTTATGCGACCCCCTGCTATGTCGAAACTATTAAACTGCTGAAAGACTATTTGCAGCAGCTCGAAGCCAAAAGAAGGAAGACCCAATACCACTGTAAAAGCCTTGAACTTGTCTTACAATTTTTATATTCCAGCCCCCAGCCGCTCCACGCTTACAATAGAGCAAGCATAGCTCAAGGAAAGCTCTCTTTGCTTGCTTAATGCACATTCACTACGATACAAACATCAATCTGGGCGAAGTGGTAGACTCGTTTACCCAGAAGCGTTCAAGGAGGCTTGAGCTTGGCACACTACTAAGAATAAGCCCAAAATCCATTTCCACTAAGAAATTTTTCTTAATTATTTTCGTTTTACGTTTCAGTTTTTTTGTTTGCCATAAAACAATAAATAATAAATCAATACAGACATTCAATATATTACAAAAAATTAGAGATAAAGAGACATTAATTGTGAGTAAATTAATTAAAGGTATTTTCCTGGCAAGGCGGCTCAAATTGAAAAGTAGGGGCTTATGAGCTCCCTCATTAACAACGAATTAATAGGCGGCGAATTGATACTGAAACATAATTAGGATAAAAAGCAAGCAAAACAAAACAGGCAAAAAGCAGCAAAACACAAGCATTATTTAGAAGTGGTAATTCACCTAAGAAGAAATGTTGATATTTAATGAATTGAAAAATTTAGCACCCTGAAATCTTATGCCAAAAAGTTTTTTATTTGTTCTTCCAGGAAATAAGTAGAAAGTGTTTGAGTTTCTGGTATTATAGGAATGAACTTGATTTGCCATTAAAAACATTCCATTGAATACTTTAAGAAGTAGGCCTATTTTATAAGAATATAATTATAAATGTTCCAACTTGAAAAAAGTAAATTTCAGAGAATTTCAGTATTTGCAAACTTTTGAATATATACGTTTGATCTTGACTGTCTAATTTTCTATGTAAAGGCCTTCAAAACGCACAAAATATAGTCTTAGTAATTTCCTGGAGGAGCATGCTCCCGGACCCTGTTGATCTCCCTGGTGTAAAAGTTACTGAAGTTCTATATCCGTGATGAAACCTCGGACACAAAAGTTGCAGTATTTTCCTTCTCCGAAGATCGAAGGAGTCCGCTAATGTATTCAAAAAATGTGCAAGAAGTTCATACTTCGAGATTTCAATCACACGTGCAATTAGCAATACGCCGAACGCACAATGTATTGAATAAATTTAGAATAGAATTTGGACATTAAAACTCTTCTCACCAATATTCCGTGTATCGTTGGAATCAGTGGGACGGCTCATACGTAATTACGTAATTACATACGTAATGAGTTTAACTGCCCTACGCGGCCTTAAGAAATGTGGCGGAAATAAATAACTTTGAACTACACAAAAACGTTTAGCACGTATGGAGTCCGTTTGCACGTTTAGATTTAATTGGGTTTACGTTTCTTGATAAAAAGCATTTCAAACACTAAACAATCAAACTTGCTTCGGCTTTTCTTAAGAATCTTGAAAAGGCTTTTATTCAAAAGATCGCTGCCACCGTGCGCTTTGAGATGTTTGCCAATTGCCGAAAATTTGTGCGAGGCAATGCGTTGGAAAAGGTGTCGGGTTGTGTAATCGACATAATCGGCATCGCACAGATCACACATGGAAAATTATAAACAACGCACAGCTGATTAACAAGAGACGGCTTGGCTTCCTTTGGCCTAAAGTCGTGCTCTTACTTTCTACTGACAAAATAAAACTGGCTGCACACTGCGGCCAACCTTGACTAACAACGCGCAAATGCCCCCGAACAGCATTGGCAGAAACTTGATCTTACGATACTAATTCTAACTATGGTGGTATCTCTTTCCGTTATCTATCAGTCAATTCCAAGAGCGCTCCTCCCCCCCCCCCCCCCCCATCCCGGCCATACCCGGGTATTTGATCCGAGATTTGTCCCGCACGGTGGGGCATTTGACTTTCGGCCAAACATTGGTCGGCGGTCGCAAGCTAAAAGGTTTCGCGCGTCTTTCGCGCGCAAATATTCATTCATTCACCTCGGGAGCCGCTACGCTCCCTTCACTTCAAGATTCCGTATAGGTTTTCCGTTGTTTACTAAATATACAGTTGATATACCTTTATTCTAAATGTGGAGTGTCCACAAAAGAGATCGGAAAAGAGTTTGGCGCACAATTTTTCGGATTTGGTTTGAAAAACGTAAGCGATTTGAGAATAAAATATTCATTATGAACTGGGAGCGTGCCAAAATGCTTCATGCAACGAGTGATGGGCGCTTTTGGAATTGACTGATACATTACTGAGGTTCGCTGAAGGACATTAATTGTCTCGAAGAGAAAAATTGGAAATGACAGATTCAATAAGGCCCCTAGGGTAATCGAGACGACTGAAAATAGAGCGTTATTTCTCACATTCTGCATTAAATCCTCTACTGTAGAAGACGACGCATAAGCGCGACGTAACATTGTCTTTAACAAAGTCCTTGTAACGTTTATCAGTATGACTCTTAAAATGCAAGAGTAAAGCAGTGTTTGCTGCCTTTCTGTAGACTTAAGGAGGACGAATCAGGACCCCTATGATGCTTTGCGCTTAAAATTCCATTCGTCTTATCGATGCATTTGCTCAAGAAGTGCTCATAGTGAACTTTTTCGATCGCCGAATTTACAGAGATCGAACCACATTAAGGTCAGTTTTTTGCTTTTATGTGTATTTTTATTGCATTTTGCTATTATGAGTTCTGTTTCTAGCTCTGATAATAATGGTTTTGTCCTTCTTTCAGTTCAATATATCGGACCTCATTTTAATTGCAAATGGCGTGATGGCTGAATGACCTCAAACAATCAGGGTAAGTGAACGTTGTTTTCGAAATCTTTTGACCCATAGATAGTCAGAATAGCAAAATAAGACAAATCGGAAGGTGGTTCGATTTTGGAACCTCGAAGAACCTCGCGATTTCAATGTCTTTTGTGGCCACAAAGTTTGGTATTTTTCGTCATACACGTGCTCGCGAGGTGTGATAAAACATGCCAACAAGCTTTAATTTTCCATGTGTCATTCATTTCATTTGTCGTTTTCGAGACATTCCTATCAGCTGTTTGGTTATATCTTAGTTGCCTTTCTTCTGTTATTTTTCTAGGTTATTACTGCCATGGATGAACGAGAGAAACGTCCATATGTTGCCAGGGCAGCACCCCGAACAAACCAAAAAAGAAAACCCTTGTAAATTCTTCCTGTGCTTGAACCAGAAAGCGAAGAAATACCAACGCGAACCCGGAGAACGTTGGCTTTTCAAGGAAAAGGAATCCCTTTGCAAAAGGTACTTGAGTCTCTGAGATTTTTTTTCTTGATTTTTTATCTAAACGTGCTACTTCGAAACGAAAATAAAAATTGGAACACAATTTAAGCTAAAGACTGGTGAATGACCTGAATGACCAACATTTGGAGATCAGCATGAATACTGGGATAAAGGCTGCTCAGATTTCATCTAGCAAACTGTGGGGACTTCATACAAGAGAACTAGTAAGATTTTTGCATGAGATGAATAATCTTCACATATTATTTATTTTAGAACTCACTGAAAAGAAATTTATAAAACACAGGCTTTGAATTGGAGCTGAGAATATTTTACACAAACAGATCAAGATATTTTGCCGTTTGTTATTTTATAAATTCAGTTCGCTGAGTGTTCTGCAGTGTTAGTTATGAGCATATCAGCAAGCTGACCCTCAAGAGTTTTCTATTTTCATGATGACAGGGACAGTCATATATTTTCCAAATGCTGTAATTAGACCTTCACTGTAAAGTGCAGTCACTTAACTTTTTTTTTCAGAAGCCAGTGTTCGGAGCCATGTGATGATTAACTTAAAACAGAAGTATAAATCGATTGACGAGGCTGAAGATGCACTTGCTATATCTGTCAAGTCATATTAGGGCCATTTATACGGGAGGAAATAAGACGCGTCTTATCTAAGACGCGACTTAAATAGGACGCGAACTGTACCGTTTATACCTTCGCGTCCTACATAAGACGCGAAGATCTCGTATAAATGGTTCGCGTCTTATTTTTGATACAGCCTCGCTTACCCGCCAAGATGGAACGCTGTAGCAAGAAACAAAAGCGTGCTGTCCTGTTATTTCTCAGAGATTTTTTTTCTTATGAAGACCACGCCGTAGCATACAAAGAAATCACCGGAAATCCGAGAAGAGTCGGAAGAAAGCGATATACGGATTGGTGCGACTGATGGCAGGTTAAAGAAGGAAGGTGCTAAATTCACTTTTGGCTCTCCCGGCCATCTTTTGCAAAGCTTTGCATCCAATTACGCTATCTACTCATAAGACAAGTTCATGTTTCTGTTGTTTTTATGCAAACGCACTTGCAGTTCACGTCTTATTTAGGACGCGCAACCATTTATACGAGGAAGTTCACGTCTTAATTAAGACGCGGACAAAATAAGAACAGCTGAAAACCCTGTTCTAAGATAAGACGCGTCTTATGTAAGACGCGACTTAAATAAGACGCGAACGCTTTTTGTACCATTTATACGATCAGTTCGCGTCTTATTTACGTCGCGTCTTACATAAGACGCGTCTTATTTTCTCCCGTATAAATGGCCCTATTGATGGCTCTCCTGTCACACAACCTGGAACAAGCAGTGATGCAGCTTACCTCAATGTCTCTCCATCACTGACTGGAAAACTGCATTGTTTAACTGAGAAACAACTAACTTATTTAATTTTGGAGAGCTTGGCCTTGTTAGAATCCAGTGTAAATGTGGAACAATAATTTTTATCGAGGTTCTTTGATGAACGTGCAAATATTGATGCTCTGAGCATAATAGAACATTTTGTACTCATGGTTCTCAGTAGTAAATAAAGTTTAGTGTTATTATGGTTTGTTGGGAAAATTGACTGTTTCAGGTCCAAACTGTCCGATTTGAGCAGTCCGATTACAAACACTTGCAATCAGACAGGCCAAATCAGACAGTCTAATGCTAGCCAATCAAAATCAAGGAGAATATCTTTAGTGAGGAGGTTGACAGGTCCAGATTGAAAACAAGAAGCATTTATGTTGTGGTTCAATTTATATTTTTCTCCATATTTTCCTTCATAACATACACAAGAACAAATAAGGAATTTAAGATTGAACCAAGGATAAATTTAACTACAACATATATGCTCATCTTTAATTCCTGAATTTTATCTAGGGGTAATTCAATGTAGTCAATGTTTTGAAATTCTCATTACCAAAAAGACTTTTATTACACTTGCCACCACTATTTGCACCAAGTGCAAGTACATTATTATAACAGTTTCGAGTTTGTCAAATGGCTTGATGAAGTAAATTGGTCTCTGTGTAGTGATTTAAAAGCTAATATTTCAAGCGTGGGCCTTTGTCAAAGCAAATCAAGGATGTCTTCAAGTTAATAGAAAAACGTATTTTGTTTGAAAGCCAACTGCTACAGCATTCTGATGTGGATGGTTTTTGTTTAGATATTCTTGGTTTTCACCCATGTGACAAGGCAGCCATGTTGGTTGACAATACCTTTTTTATAACTAAGTGCAGCACGATCGTCCGGGTGAGTGTAGTCCTGAGAAGGAAGGACTCTGCTAAATGCATTACCTACTGTACTAACTACCACCAACGAATCGCACTGGAAAGTTGGTTTACTAACTTAGAACATACACCACTGAACCGTTGTCAACAGCTTCCCGCACCTTACAAACGACTTATTGACGATATCAACAACAGACAAACAATAGACACAGCGACTAATTTGACTAACAATACACCTACGAACATTTGACTAACAAAAGACGGATCGAAACGCACCAACCACGGTTTACAGTCTTCACAGCCAATAACATCACGGCTTAACTGACAGACAACCAATAACATCACGACTTCGTTGACCAATCACATCAACGACCAGAGTACTTATACCATCTCCTGACGTTACCCCAATCACTTGACTCTGATGATGACTTCCGCTCAGGTTGTCGAAACGTCAGTCAATGTCACCAGAAACAGTCCTTTTCAGGACTACACTCACCCGGACGATCGTGCTGCACTTAGTTATGATATGACTCCAGGGTTCAAACCATTTACGATAATACCTTTTTTGGCATAATTTACAAAAAAAAAAAGTTTAGGTCCCTGCAGAGAGCCTATTATTCTTGTCAACCAACACGGTCGCCATGATGTTACATGTATATGCAAACAAGCACTATACTACATGTATGTTTTCTACATGTTGGAAAGATATTTCAGCCATTATAATTTGCAATTAAAAGAGTGCTAAAACACATGGCATTGTGCGTTTTTGATTTTTTCCAAAATACTGTACAGTGTAGAGTGTAATTACAAAACAGGCCAATTATCAAGATGCACACACAGCACATGTGTGGCCTTTCCCTGGTAGGATGAGTACCACATTCAGGCAGAGTGGGTACTTTGTTTTAGTTTTTAAAACAAAGTCAAGGAGTTTGATTCTTTTTTGTTTACAACTTGCTTTGGCCTTGTATTTTTTGTCATTGTATCTAGCTTAGTCTTCTTGAAAACATGGACCAAAATAAATGTTTGACAACTTCTGTTGTTTTTTGTTCAAATTAAAAACAAAAAACTGATAAATTTTTTCTTTTCTTTCGTAAGCCTGTGTTCCAAAATGTAATTTATACCAAATACAAGAAATGCAATTGAAAAGTAGTTAATTTTTGTTGCAAATATGTGATCATGATGTTAAGAACAAAATGGACCACAGAGACTATTTTAAAGTGGTATGGCTGAAACATGTGGCAAAATTCAAGTGGTAAAATTCATGTAATTATTCTCCATGTCATCTGGAGCCCTATAAAATCAATACAAGTAAAGAAAGGGATAGGGCTTTAGCTCTACCAAACCCTCCCCCTCTGTGGTCTCTGAATAATTATTCTTGACGAAACACAAAGCTAGGGAAAGAGTCAGCTGGATATCACAAACAAAACACTGTATATAACAGAATTGATTATTATGGAAATATCAGAGTGAGAGGGAAACTTGGCTTGAACTTAACACTGAGAGGCAGTCAGCGATAAAAAGACATCAGCTACATCGAAATCCCAAACGAGCATAATTTCTTCATCGTCTTCGACCTGGATCTGCAATCACAACAATCGGTCATGTAACGCTATATTTTAACGACTGTATTAAACAGACAACAATTGTTATGACTGCCCCTGCTTCTTACCTGAAATTCCACACTTGATGTAACCTTGATAACGCAAGGCGAAACTACATCACATCACTAAGCAAACTACATCACTTTGTCAAGCAAACGCGTTGTGTGCGGGAAGACGACCATTCATCGCTACGAAAGAGATGCAGGAAAACCCATGTGTCCAAACAAACATCTCAGCTTAAGGAAAGGTAAACTAGGCACTGTGAGCTCGGAAATATACTTGGTGTCCAAGCAATACAGATATAAAATGTTTGATTTCCGAAACATTGGCGCTTGCCACGCTTGTTCCTCCATCGCGTCCATTTCAAATGAAGTGATCAAGTGTCCTAGACAATTTGATAATATAGTTCGAAGCGATGCATTACGGGAGTTGTGGTTCGTCCTCCTTATGTAGACTTGAGTCTTAAATTTTATTCCGTTCTTTATGAGATCAACGCCGATGAAAGGGATTCTACTATCAATTGTAAGAAATTGTTACTGACTCCTAAAAGACGAAACAAGCAAGCAGCCAAGAAGGCTTGAGCTTGACACGCCATTACAGGATCAGCAGCAAACCGAGTGATATATAAGTAATTCTTGACCTTTTTTGAACAGCCCATTTTTATGTGAAGCATGCTAGCAGAAAGGTAATTACGATTTTAATTAATAAAGATATCCGTTTTCTGTCTCTATTTGCGTGCTGTATGATTGCCGTTTCTTTGAAATAACTGCTGACACCCGGTTTCAATTGCCAAAAATCCATTTGGCATTATAAAAAGTATTCATGTTTTAATGTTTTATTTTGGCTTCCTGATTTCGGATCAGGTACGAAATACAGTCTTAAGCCCCGGCTGAACGATCAAACATTTTTCTCTAACACCGTGTTCCCTAAACATAATTTCAGATGTCTATTAAAATGGACAAACAAGTTTGACCAAAAAAGTGACAAGTCAGTTTGACAATGGTCGCTGAAATTACAACGTTATCTGTTTGAATTTGTTGCTTTTTCCTTCTCGCGCCAGCCCTGCTGGCAGACGTGGCTAAACGATAAAACCGACTTTCAAACCGACAAACCAACGTCACGCGAAATGTTGGCTGAAAACGTTTGATTTAAATCAAACATGGAAAACCCTTTCGATTTTCAAGCACCTTCTTCCAACACGATGTTGGATGAAAATGTTTGACCGTTCAAACGGGGCCTTATAATTTCAAAATTTCCGCCGATGGCGGTCTAACGAACCGGTGTCAAGATGGGAAACACCGGGTAGCTGAAACTATTGTCACTGTTGATGAATGCATGTTAGTGACTGGATCGTCCTTCATAGTAGAATAAGAGCTAATTGAGCGTGCGCGGCAGGCAAGGAGAAACATAACTAGGAATAAATATGAGCAAGCTTGGAAAAGTCTCCAATCAATCGCCTTGAGGACTCTTTGCGGCCAGAAAGCAGCGCGCGTGCTAACGGAATCCACAGCGGAAAATACCTGTATGAACTTCTAAGCTCAAGATAGGAATTTGAGCGTGGGTTTCTACCAGCTTCCTCTCGTATAAAGTTTGTTTGTTCTCAGCAGGTGGACTAAGGGGCTGTTTACATGAGAAAACTCGGACCGACGCGAGTTTCGTACCGGGGTGAGGTTCATACCGGGGCGACTTTTGACCCGGAGCGAGTTCACTCCAGATTCCTCACGCAGCTCTGTATTCGTTTACATGATACCACCGAAAAATGTTATGTCGCACCGGCGCGAGTTCACCCCGGTTCCTGCACCGGAGCGAGAATTTTAGTTCCGGCGCAAAATCTCGCGACGGTATCAAGTAAACGAATACAGAGCTGCAGGAGGGAACCGGAGTGAACTCCCGCCGGGGCGAAAGTCGCCCCGGTATCATGTAAACACCCCCCTGAATTTGGCGACGTTGACTTTCCGAAAGCCTTTGAAATGCAGCAGTAACAAATGGGTGTGAATGATAACAAAAGAGTTTACATAAAATGCGCGTTTACCTGCAACACTGTCGCTAATTACGAAAACATTGGGGAGGTCCGAACACAATAGTATTCAAGTGGGATCGCAGAAGTACTCAAGTTCCCCTACATAATATTCCATCAAAACGCAAGGGAAAAGAGAAGAAACATTCTCAGTTGCATCTAAGCCTTTGCAAACATGCTCAGTATGGAAGTCTTGCAGCTAAGCAGTGATCTTTCAGTTCTGTTATGTACTTAAACGAGCAAAGAAAACTATAATTATTTTTCATAATACAAGATCGTCTTTACAGATGTTTATTGCTGTGCATTAAACTTTCCTCAAAAACTGCCTTAAGGGTGGGCCAAACTCGACTGCTTCAGCACCTACCCCTTTTTTCGCACATATCTTGCTGATTTGTTCGATATCATGGGTTGGGAGCATTAACGTTTAATGTTATGATTATGTTCACCACGGCCAGTGGTGAATTGAGGATTTCATTGCACGTTTACTATATTTTAAGTCTTTATCCATTCTGTTGCTGTCAAATGGTACTTGAGACTCGAGATGTTTGGAAAGAAAATAGTGGACAGAAATAGTTTGCGAGACACTTATAACTAAACCTTGTCAAGAAAAGTTTCAGAAACCACTAATTACGTGGGATGCGTAGGCAGACCACGTAGACATTTCGGGCCAGTTTCGT
>JAEMWC010001965.1:32500-52500 GCA_016490735.1 Pachyseris speciosa | reverse complement strand
AGTGCTACTTCCATTGCTAGTTGGTAGCAATTTCCCATCATGTTGACTCCTCTATCAAGAGTGATCAATCATGCAAAGCCTTTTCAAGTATTCATTACAGTTCAACATATGTTTTGGAACTAATTTTATTACAGGCTGTCCTTTGGCTCATTAGGCTACACTCAGACTGCTCAAATGCAAACATCCAGTTTTGGCTCATGAAGGTAAACTCGATAGATATTCGCCGAATACTGATGTGAATGCGATTAGAGATTATTTCCAGAAAGATTCCTTAGCACAACAGAGAAATGGAAGGAAGTGTGACACACAAAACCAAAATGTCCTGCCACATTTTTGTTTGTTTGTTTGCTTGTTTTTGTTTTTGTTGTTTTTCCCGGTATGTGACGAATCTATATGAACAATATCGGCAAACTTAACAACGAAGGAAAACAAGATCTATCTCTTGACCCAAACCTAACTTGCTCTCCACGAATTCGGAGAGAAGTAGAAAATACCAAAAAGCGATAACATAATTATGCCGTATAGGAAAAAAGGGTCCCGTGTCAGCTTATATACGGAAACAACGGCTGCAGCTGCTGATTTATCGTATTTCCTCGAATAAGCGCACGGGCACTTATTTGAAATTTCGGCTGTAAAAGCGGGGTGGGGGGGGGGGGGGGTATTGTTTTTTTTAATCATGCAGGTAAAGAATTTTAAAAGCACATTGATGTGCAAATAACTGGAAGCAACTTAACGGAAAATAAACTGTTTTCCTACATTGTACATGTACTGATGCCGGTGTAGTTGAAGCTTAAACGATGATAAATAAAGTGAAAATAGGAACAGGTTTTCCTTGTATATCCCTACCATCCAAGAAAGGAACGGGGAGGGGAAAAGGCGTTTATTCCAGAGAAGCGCTACTTAAGGAGCTTTAGCAATGAGGACGGCAACGGAAACGAGAACGTCACAAAACAATGGGTTTAATTAGCAAAAAAAGCGCTCTGCACGTGTGTTTTACATTTTGGTACATTTCTTTACCGTCCTCGGCAAAACAACAACGTGAAATGACCAAATTTTTGGGGTATTTTCTTGAACGTGAACCCATGACGGTAATTTTATCTTTGGTTTTCCTTATTTTAACGCTGCTCGTAGTACATGTAATATAGTCCCTGAATAGTTCTCCAGCATTTTCCAAGTTAAACAAATTGGGATAATCGCGAAAGAGTTATAAAAAAAGAAGAGTCAGATTTTGAAACAACGTTTTCGTTGCCATCGCCGTGGTCGCTGCTAAAGCTCCCTGATCATTTTGGCCGAAGGGGTAGGGCGCTTATTCGGGAGAGGGTGCTTATTAGAGCGTGGGCGCTTACTCGAGGAAGCACGGTATTTGAAGATTATGAACAAAACCTAATGACTTGTCAAAATATTGGTATAATTTATTACCAATAAGTCGTCATGACTAGCATCTAAAATTCATGGTATTACAACTCATAACATTCAATAAGCCACTTTATAAATCGTGAGACTCGAAATCAGTTAATAACCAACCGGAAATTTTCGTGAGAGACGGCTAAATACTTGTTGCTAAACAAATTTATCAAATGTCCCGAAATATCCAATGCCGCCTTCATGCATTTGCTCGAGTTTCAGTCTCATACAGTCCTTATCGCTTTGGAGGCGTAAACAGAGGATGTACTTACAGTCCTCCCAGCTCAGTATTGTTATCAAAAACACCTTTAGGCAGTTCCCTCAGCTGGTTGGCAGCCAAGCTCCTAGAAACGAAAAAAATAATAAATCAGCTTTAACTTTCTTTCTTTGATGGCACGGTCATAAATTATTGGCTTTGTAAATCATTAGCAACCTCACACTCTTTGTTAAATGACTGCCTGTGTGTTAGCCAGACAATTGTTATTAATTGTACTTCTAGTTCCTGTTGCTGAGTTTACTAAACAAGGAATATAGTATACGATACGTGCTATATCCACCTTAGTTGGCAGAGGATGATAACTCTGAATCTCGTAGGATTGTTGCTCTTTTATGTGTATTGCTATTGCCGTTTTATTTAATTCTACACGACCTGAAATATAGTATCACGAAAGATAGCTATTGGTTCGTGATGAACACTAACTGGGCACCGGCTAACAACTCAACTGCATTTAGGTTGACTGGAAGTGTAAGCTACTTCTGCTTTTCTTGTCAGACCGAACTTTGTATCTCATGATTACCTGCTTTTTGTCAGCCTGAGGTTAGTAAAGCAAAATTTTAAAGGCAAACGACAAGTCAACACAACAAATAATCGCAATTTAAGGTGGTCTTATACAATAGAAAATTAACCCGTGACCTCGCGATACGGTAGTGAGAAATGTTGGCGAGAAACGTGGTCAAGTAAACAATGGTTGTTGTCTACTGAATTTTAAGTAATAACACAATCGGTGACGCTGTCTCAAATCATTTCTTTTTTAATCGCTCTCTGTTGACAACAACGAGAGGACGAAACGGAAACGAAAGTTTATCCGTAAACCTGGTATTTTGTCTCTAATATCCCACCACTTAAATAGGGTGCCTTTATTTGGTTCTAAATCCTAAATATAAACAGGAAGGAAAAAGCCACTTCTTAAATTGACACAGATTTGTACGACTGGAAACGCACAATGTAATTTGTTCAAGGCCTAAAATAGCCTCAAACCATTTCACGCCTCTCAGTTCTTCTACAAAAAAGCGCCGGAAACTTAAGGAATATTTCTTTTTGACTAAAATATTTTAACAAGTAAAACTACCGAGCGTTTTCCGCACTAAGCCATCTCCAGGATAAAGATGGCTTAGTGCCGAAAACGTTCGTTTTTAGGATTTGAAAATCTTTTAGCCTTGTAAATATTAGTCATTTTAAAATTCTGGCGAATATTATGGACATTTGTTTTTGAGGGAAATAAGAAAAATATGAACATCAAGAAGGTAGAAGCAACCGACGAAGCAACCCAGTAACTTGCCCAGAAATGATCAAATTTTAAATATATGTTTTAACACCGCATTCGGTCAATCGTCATGAGCCAGACTTTTTAGGACACTTGCGCAAAACAGTCACGCTAAAGAATAGATCTGGTTACTAACCCCACTTTTCCCAAACCCTCCTAAAATGTAACGTTAATCCTCTGAAGCATTTGACGATGTGCAACTGTTTCATTGCCTATCAACATTCTCCAGTGGGAGGAGGAGGGGGAAGGGGGTACAGATACGAAGAAAGTTATTATAGGTAATTGCCTATGATCATATTTAGACAAAGGTGTATTCTGTGTGCGCATTTAGCAAAGTGTCCCAATACAATTTTCCTAGGATTATATTTTATCCGCTTTATCTTGGTTTACCGATAGCAGAGCTTCAGAAGGGATTCCGCAAGCTGAAACAGTTATCAGCCTTTGAAAGATCACGGTTTTTTCTGCTAAGTTAGAAAACAATTCTGTCATACTTTTCTTATATCAAAGCCCAAAGCATGAATGGATGGATGGGTGGATGGATGAATGGATAGAGAACTTTATTTCATCACGGTAGTTTTGTTCAAAAATTTACAAATCTTGTTCTTTACAAGAGCCGTGCAATTAGATAAGAAAGAAAAGGTAAAATACGTTATTTACAGCTAAAATACAATCTATGTTTAATTCACACTATGTTAAAAAAAATGGATGGATGAATGGATGGATGGATGGATCCATGCATGGTTCAGTTACGCCTAGAGCTGCGAGTATTTAGTTCAAGCTATTCCAATTCGATCGTTCTTTCGTTCGTTTCTGCTTGCGTTCATGCATGCATATGCTTGTGGACTTGAGGTTGGTTAAAGACGATTTCAAGAACCCTGCAAAGCTTTACTTCTCATCCTGAACTGGCTTCTCTCACTGACCGTGACTGGACACAAAGGTATATAAACGAAGCTTAATATTTAGCCTTAGCAACATTCAGGTATCAGGTGCGTTGAAAGGTGTCTCCAAAAATAAGTGTCTCGCAAAAAAAAATTGGCAAATTTCTCGGATCTCGCAGCTTGTGCAAAACTTCGCTTGCCGTATTGTAAGCGGTGCGCCCAAATACGACCATATTACGCCCATTCGTAAAGAACTCAATTGGCTACTTGTGGCAAACCAGCTATATTACCGAAGCGCTACAATGGCCTTTAAGTGTATGACGGGCCACGCCCCTGAATACCTGTCTTCAAAATTTTTAAAGCGAGCCGAGATGAGCGGTCGTAGCACCAGAAACTCACAATTGTTGAAAATTCCACTTTTTAAAACCGCTAGCGGCCAAAGAACCTTTTATTATAGAATGGTTAATTTATGGAACTCTTTAGATTACTCTCGTAAACTGTGTGATTCAGTCACTGTTTTTAAAAATCGCCTGAGGACCAAATTACTTAAAGAACTGTAATTTTTTTATATTTATATATTTTTATAATTTTTAGAACCTTTCTTATTTTTAATGGTAAATAGGAATATATATATGTATATATATATATATATGTATATATGTATATATATATATATATATATATATGTATATATATATATATATATATATATATATATATATCCCACAGAAACAGATATGTGCTACAGAACTTTAGAGTAACGCAACTAAGACAAAAAGCATCTGTTACCTAGATACAATGTCTTGAATGTAACGCATCCCCATAACAACCATCCATATTTTACTGCCAGTTCTGTTAGTTTTAATACTAAATCGTTGAAGTTGCCTGATGAGTGTGGTCATATAATTTTGAACCATACGAAACAGCACTGTCGCAATAAAACGATGATTACCCCTGAAGCCTGAACTCCTGTGAAGTTATATATATATATATATATATATATATATATATATATATATATATATATATATAACCAAAAAGTGGATTGTAATCCTCATCTACTGTAAAGTGCTCAAAAGCAGAGTTGCAGTAAATGTTTAAATAACCTAACTCTTGGATTATAATTATTTGCAGCTCTAGCTCTGCTATTGAGCACTTTATAGTAGATGAGGATCTCAACCCACTTTTTGGTTATATTCAGCTCCTATTTGTTGAGCACTCTGACTGACTCATCTCCTATCACTATGGAGAAGGTTAATTTGAACTATTCCACCAAGAACATCCCACTGCCAGCAAAGAACGAATACTTGAAGAGATTCATCGAGAAGACGGAACATTTCATACGTCGCATGCGATGGAAAGCTCACCATTTCCTAAACAAGGCAGAATCAACAGCAAACGAGTCATACGGTGTCAAATCAAGAAACTCTCCTCCGCAAATCAACGAATTGTTACCTTTTGAAGATGCCATGACCAAACTTATCCAGAACATCAAATTCATGGAAACTTAATGCAGTTTCCAAAGCAAATTAAACAGCGACATCAAGAACAAGATCAAGAAGTCAGATACTCTTCTTATTCCAGCAGACAAGACCACAATTTTTTACATCATGAATCCTTCCTCGTACGACAAATTGATTAAGGAGAACGTCACCAAAACCTACAAAAAGTCAAGCGAACAACTTGTAGAAAAATTAGACGCGCAGTCTGCTAGAATAGCTGAACGACTCAAGTTAGATGACCGCATTGAGAAATTGGCTAAGAAAGAAGCATTTATTACGTTGAAAGATCATAAACCAAATTTTCACGACCATCCATCATGCCGCTTAATAAACCCATCGAAGTCTGAAATTGGTGTCATTAGCAAGCACATCCTCGATGAAATCAACACCTCCATCATCAGCAGCACTAAAATAAACCAGGGGAAAAACACCTCCAGCGTCCTCAAATGGTTTAACAGTCTAAAAAACAAGAATTCTCTCTCATTCATATGCTTTGACGTTTGTGAGTTCTACCCCTCAATAACTGAGAAGTTGCTTTCCAAAGCACTGGATTTTGCCTCCAAGTACCGTCCAATCAATAGTCATGAGCGTGAAATTATCTTGCACGCAAAACGATCCCTGCTTTTCAACGATAATTGCCCATGGGAGAAGAAATCTGCCAACAATCTATTTGATGTCACTATGGGATCCTTCGATGGAGCGGAGACACGTGAATTGGTCGGATGCTTCCTTTTGTCGCTTCTCACCAAGAAGTACGGCCAAAACATCGGGTTATACCGGGACGACGGGTTGGCAGCCTTTAGTGGGAAACCACAGGAAATAGAGAAGATCAAAAAAGATATTTGCAAAGTCTTTCGTGACAACGACTTGAAGATCACAGTCGAAGCCAACACCACTAAGGTCAATTTCCTAGATGTCACGCTTGACCTTAAAAGTGGGAAGTACTATCCTTACACAAAGGAAGGCAATGTCCCACTGTATGTGCATACAAAATCCAACCATCCACCATCCATCCTGAAAAACAAGAGGCTCTCCGAGATATCTTCCGACAAAGAATGCTTCGAACCGTTGTAACCGTTATTTCTGGCAGTTGCCTGATGATTGCTTCGCAAGAAGCATGAAACTCAGAGTTGCAGTAAATGTTTAAATAACCTAACACTTGGATTATATATATATATATATATATATATATATATATATATATATATATATATATATAGTAAGGTAGGGAGGGGATATATTAGCAACTGATTGTCTTAATCACTTAGGATCACCAGCCTATTCCCGTTTAGATGGCGATTCATCAGCGATTTCTGAGAAATACAAACAGACAAGGTTAATTTAGGAACAGAAATCAACAACTAAGTAATTAAGTGAAAATGTGGCTGAGCCAGGAATCGAACCTGGGTCTCCAGATTACCGGTCGGATGCCTTAACCACTAGGCCACTGAACCAACCACACTGGGAACACATATTTTTACTGTACAACACACACACAGTGTGGGCTTATTTTTATGGTAAGGTCCGAGGAGACAATTTCACACATTTTCTGCAACCAGGATCATCACGTCACTACTCCCCGGTCGATCGGCGATGCACGGCCAAATCCCCCTGGAAATTAATTAAGTACAGTAAGGTAGGGAGGGGATATATTAGCAACTGATTGCCTTAATCAGTTAGGATCACCAGTTTGTTCCCAGTGTGTTCCCAGTGTGTTCCCAGTGTGGTTGGTTCAGTGGCCTAGTGGTTAAGGCATCCGACCGGTAATCTGGAAACCCAGGTTCGATTCCTGGCTAAGCCACATTTTCACTTAATTACTTAGTTGTTGATTTCTGTTCCCAAATTAACCTTGTCTGTTTGTATTTCTCAGAAATCGCTGATTAATCGCCATCCAAACGGGAATAACCGATCATTAACGAGTGCGTCGGGTTCGCGGAAACTTTGGACTCACCGTGACCAACTCGAAAGCTTAAGCTACTTTGGTCACTGCGCACATTTGCTTTTCATCACTTGTTTAATTTAGTTTGCTGACTTATCTCTCTACCCATGTAATGCACTTTAATGTAGAAATGTTTGTAAATAGTGCAAAAAAGAATAAACTAACCTGAAACTGAAACTGTGTGGCAAAGTCACGGATTTACCATCGCCACTCTTTGTTATAAGTGCGAATACAGCACGATCAATTCAAAGTACATGTAACTGGTACCCAATTAATTGAATTACGACTGAATTTGAATCAGTCTGCAGGGCCATAGCAAGGGCAGCCCTCCCCCACCCCACCCCTCGTCCCAGTTTTTTTCCCATCCATGCGTTATGATCAAAGTTTAAAATAAAATTTGAATCTCCCAGGGCTTTGAAGCAATTGCAAGATGTCAATCACTCAATAACTCTTAAAGAAATTATTCTTGATAAACTATAGTATCCATTATCGATTTAATGTTTCTCCTTTTCTACTATGGACATGCGCTGAACTTGGCTGTCGCTGACGCAACGCGACAGCTTGCAACAGCGACAATTCACTGTCCATTCCTCTTTGTTTTTATTTTTGCGACAGCGACATTTTTCCCTAACAAAACAAGCAACAGACAGAGTCGTAAACGAGCGAAAGAGCGACACAAGACGACTCCTTGGAGGGCCTCGTGATTAGCCATGAAAAAAAATTGAATCTGAATCCCTGGTGGTATGCATTACAGAGCATCACAATTATCCTGCAAGTAAGTAACCTTTGTCCAATTTTGTATTTTAGTGAGTGGAGAAAGGAGTTAACAGAGATGCCTGATAGCAGTTTACATGTATGTTTCTCCCGAAGGTCGTAGTTGTCGTGTTTCGGCTGAACAATTTACACATTCCAAAAAACAAGCACAAAGTGGTGCACATCTACATCTACTTTATTGACTGATAAAGCAGAATCACTGCATCGCATCAGTTTCACTTATAGTATACATTTTTATTTAAATGGCCATTACTGTTGTTTCACTATTTCTTAATTTAAAAACCAGCAAGAAGGCATGTCATGAAAACTCAACGTAACAGGGACCGCGCAGGGGAGGGGGGGGGGGGGGGGGGTGGTAGCCAGGGCCCTCCCACTTTTTGTGGAAAAAATACAAATTTAAGTAAAAGACATATCCAAAAAAGTACTTTCACGGGATAATAGTGCTTGGACCTCGCGGGAAAACATCCAAATTTATGATTGGTTCCTTTCAATCCTGTCTGATGGAATAAATTTTAAAACCACTATCCTTATAATTCATACTCTTAGTTGTAGTCTTCTGTTGATGATTAAAATGGGGTTGACAGACCAATGCGACTCCTGTGTGCCCATTGTGTAAAACAAGCATATCTTTAAGCGACTTTCTTTTTAGGAGGAAATCAATGGGGAGGGTTCCTTGAATATATCTCTGAGTAATGGTCGTTATTGTATTAGATGCCATTTGTCCATGAGTATTTTTTTTTTCAAACATGGTAACGATGGTTGAAATTGCGTCACGAAAGGTAGAAGCTTTCTGTGCCTTCTCTATTTCTGTATCAGAGCTGTTTTTCTCTACGCATAGTTAACTTCTGAGAGTATCTGTCCCACCATTTTCTTAGGGTAACTTCTAGAGATAAGGCGCGTTTTAAAGCGTTCTATGTTGTCTGTGAAAGAGTTAAGAAAGGCTAAAAGAAAAGACTCAAGAAAGGTTCAGTAATCTTACAGTACTAAACACTCATAAAGACAGAACAGACAAATTTTGCCTTGCTGACTTGGCATATCAATTTGTTGGTCGTAACGACAATCGAAAAGGGAATTTCGGTACTTTCAGGGAATCCGATATCTTGACAGTAAGCGGACAAATGAACCAAAGTTATGATTTCTCTACCTTCGTTTACAGATTACGTTAAGTGTGATTACAAAGCTTATTTTGTCAATAACTTTTCTTTAAATACTTGAATTGAGTTGAAAAAAAAAAAAAAAACTGCTCCGCGGACCCTACTTAAAATGTATGTTAGCAATGAAAGGATTTAAGTAAACTTTATAATGTTCCTGTTTAAATTATTGTGACTTTATCTACGGTCAGCCTGCTGAAATCTTGGTCTTTTTGCTTGGATGAGAATTAAAAATTCACCAAAAAGACAGAATGTCAATATGCTATTTACAGGTGCATGTCATGTGTCAGACCTAAAATTATACGAATTTTAAAATGTCCGGGAAAGTGCCTTATGATACATTACTGTAGATGTCTATAGCTACACAGTCATTTTTAAAGAGTTATTTTAACTCCAAAAGTGGAGTTAAAATTTTAGGTTAAATATAACCCCTTTTTGGGGTTATTTTAACTCCCTTTTTTAACTCCTTTTTAAGGGTTATAATGACTCCAGTGTGGGAGTCACTTTAACTCTGCAAAAGGAGTTATTTAAACTCCATAAGGGAGTTACTGTAACTCCAAATGTGGAGTTAAAATGTTAGGTTAAATATAACTCCTTTTTGGGGGTCATTTTAACTCCCATTTTTAACTCCAATTCTGGAGTTGTATTAGCTCCAACAAGGGAGTCATTTTAACTTTGCCCCATGAAAGAGTAGAGTTATTTCAACTCCATAATCAGGGTTATAGTCACTCCAGCATTAGAGGTAAAGTAACTCCAGCACAGTCACCCTATCTAGTTTTAAGGTGAAAACAACAGATCACACAAATTGACTGTAACATGTTTAATTCAATCAGATTTCATTTTCTTATCTGAACACCACTTTCTTGCATACTATGTATTATCATTGACATTTGAAATGTAAATTTCTAATATGATTATATTGATAAATTAAGAATGTGCAAGTATGCATGATAAAAACACGACAATCTTTCCAGGTATGAAAGTCAAATTTGAAGAACATTTGAATTTAAACGACTATACAACAAAATTCAATCTGTTTGTTTGAACACAACTCTATCTTTTCTTAAAAAATATAACTGGCTTATAATTTAATTTTCATAAGGTTCTATCAGGAACAAGATACACATGGTATGTGTACATTAAAAACATTTTAAACTTTGTTTTTGGCTGAAGCCTTAACAGAACACTATCACATAAGCACATTTGCCAGTTAATCAAATTTAAACTTGAAAAATTCAGTTTGATGTGCCAAATTTAAATTGGCATGGACAAGTTGGCAATGGTTACAGTAAAAAGTTCAAAAACTCTAGGCAAACATGAATATTTGACTCCTTTAAGAGAGGAAAAAAGAATTGTTAAATGTTTTGAAGTCAACTCATGACAGTGGCCCCTTAAAGAAACATTGAAATTATGAGAGGGCAGAGGTGAACTTGTTCACTGCCACTCTCTTTGTTGCTTCTTGGCGTCTGTCTTCACAACATAGAAATACATTGCCACACTCGGTGGGGTATATATATTTAAATATTTAACAAGCCGCATGAAGCCCCACTACAATGCCACGTTGCTTGTCCCCAGAGAAATCACTTCAACTCCCTCCAATGCAATACACAGCAGGGCCCAGTTGTTCAAAGCACGATTAAGCTCTGTAATCACGGGTTAGAGCAAACTTTGAGTACAGTCTAAATTGTTAATACTGGTAATGTGCAACAAAAACATTTCAAAAAGACTTTCATCCTTAAGTTTTGATTGGAATTTAACTTTACTTTAAGCGTACAATTTGATTTACAAAACTTTCTCAACGAGTGAGATTAAGACTTCAGTGAACTCTTAATCCTCGGTTAGCATTAATCGTCTTTCGAATAACCGGGGCCAGGTCCTTAAGTCACCAATGCCTATAATCCTGGAGAGCTTTGTTGTTCCTTGTTTCCACATCAATGGACTCTACATACATCCTACAAAAAGAATGTATTCAGTACTTGAGTATCTAGACATCAGCTTCAGCATGATTATCTTTTTATGCAAATGTATGCATTGTAAACCCCAGATATGAAATTTAAAAGTTGTCATTATTCCCCACTGTTGCATGGTCTACCTGAGGCAGCCATTATTAGTGGTCGTCATGCAACAGGGCTCCCTTACTGTTGTGTCAACCACTAATAATGGCTGTTTGGGAGACTGCACTGTCAGAGTCACTGGTACGTAGATGTTATGATACAAACAAACAAAACTGCCATGTCATTTCAGCGAAAAAGCAACTCAAATATATAATCTGCTTGAAGTTACAGTATATGATCACCCATGATTATTATTTTAGAGGAAAAAATTAACTATTATCCTAAATAGTTGCCAAAGAACTGATCAAACTCAGCCTTCATGTTAAAAGAAAGGAAATATACACATTTAACTATACAAGCTTCTGCCTCATATCTAAAAGACTACAACTTGTAGTTTGTTCTGTGTGATATGAATGAAGTTGCATGAGATTACAAGTACATCTTGAATGTGAGGTGCTACTAACATAAAAAACACCTAGTCAAACACTCAAATAAATCTCACACAGCCAAATGGCCCTGAATAAAGTGAATAATAACAATAACAACAGCAACAACAACAACATTGCAATTAATTCACTTGTGGCTGTGTTTAACAGGGTTGACTGTCCAAATTTAGCAACACCCAAATAAAAATATTTCAATTCCTGCATCCTGAGAAATATTTCCTGCACAGCAAGAAACAAGGTATACAACATTTTCCTTCATTAATATTCTTTGGAACAAATAGCCATGTTTGCCATCTAACCAACAAGCACAGCATTTGTAGTTGAATTATGAAAGGTTCATTTCTTTGCCCTTTTGGATTTGTAGCAGACTTTCTTCAAATTAAGAATAAAGATGTATGCTTAAATACCTTGTACATGATCATGTAGCCAATAATTGCCACTGTCTCAAAACTTACCTCGTCATTTATAAGATTATCAATGGACTCTTGCTTATATTAACTGCAGACTGTATTGAGAAATCTTGCTAACTCTTCATCCATGGTTATCTAAGACAAATAGCACAAATAACAAGTTTATTTTCCTCCGTTAGCAATGCAACACTTTGATAAGTTGACATTAACATACATGAAAACTTTTGAAAATAATTTTTCATTTCTTGTTCGGACGCCATACAATTATAAATTCAGTGAAACTTCAAACTATTTAGTTAAGTTGAGACTGAATAATCGTCTTTAGAACGGATAGAGATGGATTACAACGTGAACGCTTCGAAGTTTTGTGTTTGTATTTTGCTACAAAAATCACTCAATAACTCGTTGTGGTTTGCTGTTTCTGCGAAAATTCACTTGAATTAATATATTTCTCTTGGTCTTCGATCAAGGAGCACTGAATGAAGGCATTTAATCGTGATTTTCGGAAAGGTTTACGGGAGCAAAATCACAACCGTTAAGCTAACACGTTACATGCAGCATTCACCACCGCCTCCTTTGTCAGTATTCTTACAAATACACTGTTAAAGCGAGACAAATCGACTAAAAAGAAACACAAATCTCTAAAACACTTACCTGATAGAGTTTCTTTCGTACTTAAAGATCCAAAAATGAAGATAAATGCACGCCGATTCAATACAATTTTCAATACCAACACTGTACCAACCGCCACTGGCGCAAACCTTTGAACGCGAGATCGCTCACGTGTTACATCACGTGTTCTAATCATTTTCTTGTAGGGTAGGGAGCGTGACAGGTGATAAGAGAGTGACCTTTCGTGATTACATTGTACTGCCAATATTTCGTCCATTTATCCTTCGATCCGTGGGATTATTTTTCTCGAACTTTCCCTTCTTCTCAAACCTGTATTCCCTAGATACAAGGGAAGGGAAGGAAAGCTTCAGAAGCTTACCGGGGTGGGGAAGGAAGAGATAAACAGCATGACCTTTGGGAAGCCGCTTTTTCCACCGAAAACGATGCCATGACGAGACGCAGCGGAGTCTATCTGGAAGTATTACAAAGGAATGCGGGGTTGTGGACCCCGCATTCCTTACATATTTGACTTTCAATCTGTCAGTGAGTCAGTCCGTGTAAAGTAGAAGGCGTGAAAATTCGCAAGTGCGGCTGTCAAAACTAATTTTTGTCACCGGAAACACTGTGATTGAGCCGTGAGAAAATTAGGATCACTTTCTATGCGGCGGGGAGAGTGAGAAAGTGACGAGACAACAAACAATAATGCAGAAGTCCAAATCACGCATTCGTTTTTTTTTTTTTTTATTAAAAAAACCCGGCCGAATTAGGAATACCGGTAAACTCGCCTACGCCTCTACAACTCGTTCGCTTACTGGTAGGCGAGTTCACTCAAGTAATGTATGTTCAGTTATAACTCTAATTTTTTATTTTGTGAGCGTTTACAATTATAGCACGTTTTCCTTTGTCTGTGAAAAATTTACTCAACGCCGGCTATGTTGATTTGATTAAATTTCCGTGGATTTTCCTACGACCGTAACAGGGAGCAGTGGCTTTCATTATTTGACGTGAGATGGATGTAAAGATGAATACAATAAATAACTGTGAGAATCTGTGACTTTGGAGAGCACACTGGTACATAAGTTATTGCCACGGATAGAAACTTTGATATCAAGAAGAACCAGCGAAGCTTCTATAATTTCCAAGGTATATTTCAGAGCCAGATGAGAGGAATTGACGGAGGTTATAAATTCATTGAGTTCCTCAAAACACTGCACCGATGCCGTCGTCAAGGTAGTGACCGTATAGTTCAGGTTTAGGGTCTTTGTATTGATTGAAGAATTGGTGCTCAACGTATAACCTACATAAAACAAAAATCAAATGAAGAATGATCCTCGCAGTTGTGAACGCAATTTATGCAACTGCGAAAAGAAGCCTGAAAAAAATTCAGGACTTCAACGGGGTCATCGACTTCATCGTGGTCATCACCGGTATCGCGAGGTCACGGGTTCAAACCCCGTTGAAGTCCTGAATTTTTTTCAGGCTTCTTTTCGCAATTGCATCATTTGCGTTCACAACTGCGAGGATCATTCTTCATTTGATTTCATTTCCGCAGTTCATGTATGATTTATTTCATATATCATTCACAAAAAACAAAAACAAAAACAGAAAAAAAAAGAAAAAAAGAAAAAGAATGGCGTAGCTGGGTACAATTAATTTGCTTTTAATAATTATCAGCGAATGAAAAAGAAAAAAAAGGTCGGGGGCGGTGGTACCCCCTTATATGCGCTATATCAGGTATATGGGGCACCAAAGGGTATGGATTTTTAGCCGTGTTGGTCTGAAATAGGTTATCGATTTTGAACATTTTGGTCTGAAATAAGGTATGGTTTGTCCATACGTCTTGGATTGGGTATACTTTTTTAGAAGAAGCTACTTCTTCGACAGTAGGCGATAAGACCATCTACAAAAGCCCTTCTTTTTTGTCCTTAATTATCTTTTATCGCGCACATGAAATAAGTCTAAAACAGGGTATCAAATTTTTATCAGGTCTGAAATAAGGTAGGGAGAACCGCTGTTTTTGTTCTGAAATAAGGTAAGTGTTTCGGGAAGGGGGCCGCACGCCCTGCCCAATTTTTCTGGGAGTACACCCCCACCCCCACCCCACCCCCCTCCCCGGGATCAAGTTAACACCGAAAGGGGGAAAATCTAGAGCAAAAATTCATCTTTCAAATCGTATCAATGAACGCTTTTCATTCTATTTATTTCCGTTTTTCACGTAGCTCCAGAATCTGTGCACAAACCATACATAACCCGCAATTCCTCGATGCGATCTGTGGAAGGGCAAACACTAGAAACGTCAGCTTTTTAAATCTCTTTACGGTGGTCAATTCCGTTGACAAACCATATTCTCGTGTTTCACTCCCCAAAAGACGTAGCACCTGACAGTTTCTTTTAAAACTAACCCTTTTCATTCTCATCTGTTGATCACATTTTTTTTTCATTACAAACATTTACTATAGCTCAAACAACATTATTTTGTGTTTCGATTCATTACTACACCAAACGAAGTGGGTATCCTGTGGCACAAACTAAAATGCCTAATTTAAGCCTGTTCCACCTCACGAATTTTGGGGAACTTTAAGTACGCAAGTACGTGTAAGTTGACTACTATCTATCATTGGCAGTCACAACATGTGGATGCCACTGGTAACCTTGGTGATACTTGAACAGTTAAAATGAAAATGAAAACAAGAATTGTTAAAGGCAATACTAGCACACTTCGACAAAACATCTGGATGCCACTGGTAACCTTGGTGATACTTCAGCAGTGAAAATGAAAATGAAAACAAGTATTGTTAAAGGCAACAGTAGCACACTCCGACGAAACATCTGGATGCCACTGGTAACCTTGGTGATAGTTGAACAGTTATAATGAAAATGAAAACAAGAATTGTTAAAGGCAACAGTAACACACTCCGACGAAACATCTGGATGCCACTGGTAACCTTGGTGATACTTCAGCAGTTAAAATGAAAATGAAAACAAGAATTGTTATAGGCAACAGTAGCACACTCCGACGAAACATCTGGATGCCACTGGTAACCTTGGTGATAGTTGAACAGTTATAATGAAAATGAAAACAAGAATTGTTAAAGGCAACAGTAACACACTCCGACGAAACATCTGGATGCCACTGGTAACCTTGGTGATACTTCAGCAGTGAAAATGAAAATGAAAACAAGTATTGTTAAAGGCAACAGTAGCACACTCCGACGAAACATCTGGATGCCACTGGTAACCTTGGTGATAGTTGAACAGTTATAATGAAAATGAAAACAAGAATTGTTAAAGGCAACAGTAACACACTCCGACGAAACATCTGGATGCCACTGGTAACCTTGGTGATACTTCAGCAGTTAAAATGAAAATGAAAACAAGAATTGTTATAGGCAACAGTAGCACACTCCGACGAAACATCTGGATGCCACTGGTAACCTTGGTGATAGTTGAACAGTTATAATGAAAATGAAAACAAGAATTGTTAAAGGCAACAGTAACACACTCCGACGAAACATCTGGATGCCACTGGTAACCTTGGTGATACTTCAGCAGTTAAAATGAAAATGAAAACAAGAATTGTTATAGGCAACAGTAGCACACTCCGACAAAACATCTGGATGCCACTGGTAACCTTGGTGATAGTTGAACAGTTATAATGAAAATGAAAACAAGAATTGTTAAAGGCAACAGTAACACACTCCGACGAAACATCTGGATGCCACTGGTAACCTTGGTGATACTTCAGCAGTTAAAATGAAAATGAAAACAAGAATTGTTAAAGGCAACAGTAACACACTCCGACGAAACATCTGGATGCCACTGGTAACCTTGGTGATAGTTGAACAGTTATAATGAAAATGAAAACAAGAATTGTTATAGGCAACAGTAGCACACTCCGACGAAACATCTGGATGCCACTGGTAACCTTGGTGATACTTCAGCAGTTAAAATGAAAATGAAAACAAGTATTGTTAAAGGCAACAGTAGCACACTCCGACGAAACATCTGGATGCCACTGGTAACCTTGGTGATACTTGAGCAGTTATAATGAAAATGAAAACAAGAATTGTTAAAGGCAACAGTAACACACTCCGACGAAACATCTGGATGCCACTGGTAACCTTGGTGATAGTTGAACAGTTATAATGAAAATGAAAGCAAGAATTGTTAAAGGCAACAGTAACACACTCCGACGAAACATCTGGATGCCACTGGTAACCTTGGTGATAGTTGAACAGTTATAATGAAAATGAAAACAAGAATTGTTATAGGCAACAGTAGCACACTCCGACGAAACATCTGGATGCCACTGGTAACCTTGGTGATAGTTGATCAGTTATAATGAAAATGAAAACAAACTTGTTAAAGGCAACAGCAGCAAACATGACTCCGACGATACATCTGAATGCCACTGGTAACTTTGGTGATAGTTGATCAGTTAAAATGAAAATGAAAACAAACTTGTTAAAGGCAACAGCAGCACACATGACTCCGACGATACATCTGAATGCCACTGGTAACTTTGGTGATACTTGGTGATACAGTTAAAATGAAAACAAGAATTGCTGAAGGCAACAGCAGCACACTCTGACAATACATCTGGATGTTACTGGTAATGTTGGATTATTCCTGAGCAATTTATTTTGTATATTTTTCTTATTTTATGCTATTTGAGACTAGATCAACAGATTGGAAAAGATGCAAATTGTTCACATCTTTTCCAATCTGTTGATCTAGTCTCAAATAGCATAAAATCAAAAAAATATACAAAATAAATTTCTCAGGAAAAAATGCCATCTTCTCAATGGGGAGTGCATGCCCCACAGTATCTTCTACATTTCCCAAGATATTCATTTTTGTGGGACCTGGAAAAAAAAAATGGCCATTTGTCATAAATGAGCTGCTGACTGCATTGACACCAACTAGCAACAATACATGTAAGCCATTGATTTCAGTTACGAAACATCCCCAGAGTATTTTTTTAATGTTTAGTCTTAACCATTTTACATACCTGAAATTGAGCTAACATGGATATTGTGTTTTCCAATTTCTGTTTGTTGTCCAGTCTTCTTTTGCACTGTCAGTTGGTCCCATTGAAGGACTCTGGACCATAACTTCTCAGTGCCCAGTTAGCCTCCTGCAGGGAATTAATCTTGTAGGCAACAAAGCCAAAGAATCAAGAAGCTGCTAAGTATTTTGTCTTTCCATGTGTGACATTGGAAAGAGTTGAATACTGCTCAGCTCCTCCTCCAACAAAAATTCAAGATCATCATGTATCCCGGTTGATCTGTAGGAAAGGAGAGGGAGTGGAGAACTGTGATACTTATAAAGAGATATAATTAATGCCTAAGGTGGGGAAATTTCATCCAGTTTTACCAAATTTCAGGCCCTAGTGTGGGATTTTGACCAAAAATTATTTTGAAAAGTCAAATGTCCTAATATGTCCCAGTTAACCCCTTCTTGTTCTTATAAACATTGATAAGTAGCAAACTACAATTTTATCCTGTTCTAGGAATCCCTCTTATCCCCCTCAATAAGGCCTAAGACACGAAAATAACTTGTTTCAGGAAATGTGAGCATAATTTACGAGTGACATTGTGCGGATTTCGTAAAGGGAACGGGAATTACCTTTCGTTGACGGGGTCTGTTGTAGTATTTTGGTCCTCAGATAGTGAGTATTTACTCCTCTGTCGCGAAATCTGTTCCTTGGGATTTATTTTTCGTGCTACAAGAACTATTTCGCGCCACTCGCAATGGAAAGCCGCTGATCAGTGTTTCCGAGTGCAAGGTTCGCAGAAAAAAAAAATTGAGAATTTCTCTAAGCTTACCTTTTTGGGGCAGCTACGTGGCAGGGTTAGTAATAAGCCGCCAATGTCTTCATCCATTTCTTGTGAAACAAACGATGATGACCCTGACATTTGCAAACGGCGATTCGTTTGAGTCTTCATCATAGGATTCGAACTACTCGCGGCCGTGCGAGTGCTCGTTTATACGTCGGCTTGAGCTTCGCAAAGTACGCTAATGACAAGGCTGTTTAAAAAGCATCTTAGCTGCTCAAAGATCTCCTCTTGATATAATTGCCAATCTCGTGCACGGAGAAAGGAATGCCGCAATTAATCCAAATGATGAGGCAACGATTTCATCCTCTGAAGAAGCTTTTCCTCGATACGGTTTTCCATCTATCGTCTGTAAAGCTCTTCGCCTTGAATACTCGGACAATATCCTCCGGAAAGCGGAGGGAATATTCCTCGAGAAATATTCCTCGGAGCCATCGACACACTTCTACGTGGCTCGGTTTTCTCAAATGACTGCGGAAACGAGAAAACGTGACTGAACGCACCTCAATCGACAAGACTAAATTTGATACTGACATATTAATCCTATTTGATCTGTGTTCACCTCTCTTTGTTGACAGAAGTTTAATTAAGGAGTAAACCGCAATTTTAATTAGTTCGGAAATCAAGTACTTCCAGTTTAGGCCCACTTGCGTCTCCTCATGTTACGAAAGCTCTTTTGTTTCAGCGAGCCAATAGTGAATTGCAAAAGGGGACGAATATGGCATACCACTGCAACGTTTTTGTCATGCGAGTGGTCCAAGCTTTCATGTTCTCTATCCCACGAGCCTTTGAACAGAGTTGAAAATAACAACAGTAAAGTAATGACTCTGTTTAGTTTCACTTATGCCAGCTCCTATAAATGCATTAATGACTCTAAACGAGGAGTTATATCCACTCCCTTTGCAGAGGTAAAGTAACTCTATGAAAATAATTCCCCAAATAGAGTTGTTTTAACTCTTCTTGGAGAGTTGCGATCACTCCATAATTACTCCCTAAGGGGAGTTATACTAACCCCTTAAAAATGACTCCACAAAAGGAGTTTATTTAACTCCACAAACGAGTTAATTTAACTCCACAGGGAGTTAACTTTAACTCCAATTCAGAGTTACAATAACTCCCACAATGTAACTCCAATTTAGGAGTTAAATTTACTCCTCAGTTGAAGAGAAAACTCTTTTGCTGGAGTTAAAATAACTCTTTTTGGAGTTAAAGTAACTCCGAACAAAAATAACTCCACCTTGAGGAGTTAGTTTAACCCCACTTCAGGAGTTAAAATAACTCTTTGAAAATTACTGTGTAGATGCACAGTTTATGGAAGCACAAAAAAGCATGGCATTTTTACAGATTAGAGCGTATCTATCGCTGTAAACTGTATAGGCCCAGTTTTCGTTTTGAATTCCGGTTGTTCTTGTAGTGGCTCAGTTTATAAAAAAAAAGAGTCATATATTT
>JAEMWC010001965.1:0-10000 GCA_016490735.1 Pachyseris speciosa | reverse complement strand
GCAAATGAAGTTCAAGGTCACCTCCTCTGATCTTTTTTTTTATGAAAATATAAAAAGGGCTAATTACAAGAAAAGTAATAATAATTGAAGATACCCTGTTACAGCTGACATGCATGCCCTCAGTAATCTATTTTTTGTTTAGATGTGTATGACAAGGAAGTGAATCAAGGCCCTATCTCCACAACTTGCAATTCACTGAACAACAAAGTAAGTAAAAGACAAAATGGAGAATAACTGGGGATGGCCATTAGTTCAAACAGTCACCAAAGCCCTGTTTACACTGAGGGATGATATCATCCAGTTACACAATTAGCCGGCTGAACTACTGTATATAGTAGCATTGCTAAATTAATGGGATTGTCTGTGGCCAGCCTTGTTGACAAAATATCCTAGGCTGGAATTTAACACTGTAGGCAGTTAGAGCAACCCGTACGAAAAAGTCTAGCCTGACAAAGTCTTATTCAGGCCTAAATTAAACCTGATTTGGTGAATTGTGGCCTTACACAAACCAAACAAAAGCCTAAGATCGAATTTGTTAGGTTAAGAAAGTAAAACCGTAAAAAAATAAGGTTTTGTTAAGTTAAAGTTAGACTTAAATTTACCCTAACATCGCGTAATTTTTTTCAGTGAGATTGAGTGCTGTTTAGTTGTGTGAAGGTAGCCTAATTATTGGCCTTACAAAGCCCGGCATTTGTTTGGTCCTCAAAATAACTGGGATCAACCAAATGATACTTAAGTATTTCTTTCATAATACATAGATTCTCATTCCGTCAGGTTTGCAGTAGCACACTCATGAGCAACACAACTATAAATAACCACATACGGTAGAAGGATTCCTTTCGTTTATGATTTAGCCCAGTAAAGTCCGCAGCACCGCCAGGCATTAGTTTTATTCCCGTCCAGCATCACGAGGATAAGTCCACCGCAACGTCAACTTCATGTCTCACTATGTTTGGAGTTACAAAAATGTTTTATTTTCGTGCAGCAGTTCTCTGAATTTTCTGGTATGCGTATGTCGTTCATTAAAAGATAACAGTAGCGCGTTCGATTCCACAATGTTGAGAAACAAACTGGTTATCTTTCACGTTCGAAAAAAACGAGCCGGGTCTAATTAATCCGCAATAAATATTCTTTATCGAGGAAAAGAAGATAGAAGACACAACTTTTTAGAGCATGATGGTGAGTGGATAACAAGTTGGAACGTGACAGTCCAAGTCCCTTGGGACATTCGATACAACATGTTAATTGTTGCCGTTTTGTGACGATCTCGAGTTACAACGGTGATTCAGTCGAACTCGATCGTTGTAGTTTAAACTAAAAGCGAGTAAATTTCATGTGGAGTGTCTTAATTTCGGGAAGAAAAGTGTGGAAATATCTATTGGATTTTGCCAGGACATTAATCAACAATATACGATTTGAAAGGACAGATTTTCCCGGCATCTTTGTTGGGGTTTATCCGTGGAAACAAGCAGCGTTACGTGTTTTTTCGGCGGGCACTGCAAAATGCGAAGGATGCTTTTAGGATATGTGGTCCTGTTTGCTGTAACAGTGAATGATAACCTCCAAGAAACTTGTACCCATCTAATTTTATGGATTCCGAAGAAAGGGAAGCAGCAGACTGATCGAGAGTGATCTACAATTAGGTGAGCAAATTTCACTGCTCCGTTTGTTGTAGAAATAGCGGCAAACGAAATTCAACCATGAAACAAACTGTTCCTTGTTTCTTCGGTATTAGTTCTGTAATTTGGCAGCTGGTGGCAAATTCTCTTAGATAATTGTAATTAATACAATTCACTGGATTGTAATAGGTTGAAAAATTTGTTGCGTGGTCATCAGCAAACATGAATTTATTTGTAAAGTCATCTCGGAGCTGATTAAAGTTAACTTACTGCCGATACCGATCGATACAAACGTTCTTACACCTTGGTTGACAGTTTAGCGTAATTTTATAATAGCTGTACTAATAAGCTCACAATATTAAACAAAAAAGCTAACAATGCGTATACCAGTGTTTTGTTATACAAAAATGTTGGCCTTCCTGCGGCGACTCTTCTAATCTATAATTTGGCTTCATTTGGTGTTCGTCAACAATAGCCGCATCGTACATGTTTACCAGCCCGCCTTTTTAAGCCTAACAAGCCTGCTTTTTAAAAGTTACTATATTGCTTTGTAAGCCTTAAAGATAACCATTTTCAGGCCATATTTGCGCTCCGCCGTGCCGTCCCAGCGAGCCTAAAAAATGTCAGGCTCCAAGCCTAAAAAAGTTAAGGTCCATTTTTCAGGTTTACACGAGGCTTACTATGAAAATTTGGTCTTTGTTAGGCTGAAAAATCAGGCCAAACTTAGGTTACTGTCAGGTCAGACATTTTCGTACGGGAACTAAAGCATCACAATCCATGCATGACATTTAAATGAAACAATGTAGACTAAATTACAGCGTATCCATCATTTTAGTTTTCTCTCTATCATTAGAGTCATCATCAGTGAAAATGGAGCCAGCTACTGTTCAGTCAGAGGTGGAAAATGACAATTAATCAAAGATTTGCCTGAGAAGAAAAGTGACCCTTGCAAGTGTGTACCGGTATAATTGTTTTGAAATAATTTTACCGTGGAAACACACTTTGAAAGGTCCTTTGCCTACATGTAAATTCAGGGTACCTTGGAACCTTATGGTGGGTCAGCTCCGTAGACCAGTCCTTGAATTTAATGCCTGATTAACTACTAGCTTGTGCAATAGGAGAAGCACCTTGTAAGGCTTATCAAAGACTGGACAATGTATGCAAAATGAAGGAACCTTAAAACAAAAATGGTTCATGGCAGAGCCAGTCATGGCATACAATAATGACTGGAGTTCAACCCAGTCGTGCTTGTAAATTAAGTGCAGATGGCACTCATGCGTGCTGTTTGACTTCTTTTGGTTCCCTGATTGTTCTTGAATAATGATAGCTGCACTGAGCTAATACAGCAGCAATTTTAGCCATGCAATCAAATTTAGTGGATTTCAGCACGCATCATATAAATGATCTTGTTGAGCATACTGATGGTATGAGCAAATGTTTGCCAGAGAATTTTTTCCTTGTTCAAGCAGCACTTAACTTAACTTAATTTAACTTAGTGTTAATAAGATTTCAAGCAGCCTAGTGTGATAAAAAAAAAAAAATAAAAAAATAAAAAAAAACATTACCAACATTTTGGTATTATTATTAGCCAACAAAATGGAAAAAGAATGTCTTGAATTAAATTTAAGCACATGCATGCACTGGTCGATAAAGATGATAGCCTGCATAACAGGCCTTATTCAGCTGAGCGCCTGCAAGCGGGAGAGATGGAGCGCGAAGCACAATATCGAGTGTGGAGCGTGAGACAAGAAAAAGAGAAAAACAAGAGGCTACAACTAGCCTAAACTCGGGCTTGCAAAAAACAGTTTTGTATCCCTAACTTAGCGCTAAACAAAAGAATAGAAGGAAGTCTGTCTTTCTTACATCGGACGCATTGTGTTTAGATTGTGTTGGAGTCTATTTCTTTAGACCCCTATTAACATATATTCCTTTAAAATACAGCTCAACCATTGAGAACAAAAATTATAACACTTGTAAAAAATATTTCTAAAAGAACAAGAAAAAGAGAAACAGAAAAAATAAAGCCCGTGATATATACCACTAAAAGACATCGAACCCGGGTTAGCTGCGTCACAGGCAGGAACAATGACCTTTAGGCCACGGAGGTTTATCGTTATGCAAGGTGATAAAAATAGTGTATTGATTCCAAAAAAACCTAAGCACACTTGTTTTCGCTTCGATGGATAATTGTTTAAGAAAGGAAACGCTTATCGAACGATGTAGGATTTTTTCGCACAAACGTTAATGGAGTCTCGGTGAAATGTGAGTAGAAAATTAATAAGCAGAGTGAAACTGTTTACAAATACGTCAATCCAGGGTCATTTGAAACACAAGAAAGGAACGTTTCTGGACAGTTGCAAGTGACGCTAGTATATTTTTAAAAACTAATCGCTTATCATTCAAAAATTAAAGTCCAGAAATTGAGATATTGTGGGAAAATAGTAAATAAACTACCTGTCAAAGTCTCAGGGGTGTGTGATAACCCGTACTTTAGTTATTCAACAAACTGTACATCTCAATGGAGCGAATACGGGGAACACGGCAGTCCATCTGGAGTTAAATTTTGGTCATGTTAAAAGCTTTCCTCTCGCAGTTGAACTTCCAAACATTCATATAGACACTTCTCTTAACATATTAGTCGTTCAGACTTCAAAGACACAAGGTAAATCGACGTTTTCCGATTCGTGACAACAGGCATCATTCTTGCTGTTGATATGAGATTCACTCGGCCGTGAAAGGTCAAACTCCCTTTGTCTGTAGTCTCTAATTTTTGGCGCTCCCCTCGCGTCGCGTCTCCTCGCAGGTTCGCGCGTGCACGTGTTTTTCGCCCGCCCCACAATCCATCGCCAAAATTAGAGACTACTCGCAGTCTACTGAAGCAGACACGAGGAAACACGGCTGTCCATCTGGAGTTAAGTTTACTTATGTTAAAAGCTGTCTTCTCGCCGTTGAACTTGCAAACATTCGCATAGACACTTCTCTTAACATATTGTTTGTTCAGACTTCAAAAGACACAAGGTGAATCGACATTTTCCGATACGTGACAACAGGCATCCCTCTGTTAAAAATAATTAGCGCTTGCGCAGAAACGCCGGAAGTGAGCTTTGTGGATTATAGTCGACGACGAAAAAGAAGAACCGTCGGTAATCTTAGACCCGGGCGCCGCGCGAGACGCGGGCAGCCCGAGTAATAAGCGCTTCCAGGGGGAGGGGGTACAAAAAAAAAAAAAAAAAAAAAAAAAAAAAAAAATAATAATAATAATAATAATAATAATAATAATACAGGGAGGCTCTGCCCCGAGGTCAGACCTCTAGCTTACCCTTTTTTATGTCATTTTTGACCGAAAAGGTACCTCTTTCGTATACCTTCCATTGAGAAATGGTACCCGTTTTGTATATCTTTCATTGGAACAGTACAGTCGTAAAGTATGTGTGTTCAAAATATTTTAATGAAGCCCTTTTAAATACATGTACCTAAATGCCAGATTTCCCTACCATTTCATATACTTCGACTTGTGAAATCCCTACCCTTTCATATCCCTGAAGCAGGAAAAAGGTACATGTAACCCTTTCAGGCAGAGCCTCTCCATATAAGCCATTATAGGGAGTGCCCACGCGCCCCCCCCCCCCCCCAATCCGGGATAAGCACATGTCACCAGTCTATTTTTCGTGCTCTTCCGCCCCCCCAAACACCCACAAAATTTGACTAACAGTTAGTTTTGAATTGACCAATCATTCGCAGGAAAACGTATCTGATTTCTCGTGCATTTAGTTGTCCGAGCAGAATTTCAAGCAGGATAAGCAATTTTTGTAAGCATTGCGGGCAGAATAAGCCAGCTACTTCAAGTGCATGTGACATGAAAATTTTTCTGCCAATTTAATAGTACAACGTATATAAAAAACAACTTGAATATGTAGAATGTGTTTTGCCTTGAAAGTGTCTCATGCATCGCGCAGCCAAAGCATCATGTGACACATGTCCGTGACATAACACCGTGGATCTTCATCCAAAGTCAACAGGGCAGAAAAAGAGAAAAAGAGTCCAATAGGATGAGTTGCACTTCTAATAGTCTGACGTTGCTGAATAATTTGTGTTGCTCAACATTTTCATTCAACCAAACATCTTAACCAAGTGGCAGCAGGACATTTTCGTGGCACCCTGTGTGACATCACACTGGATGCGGCGTGAATGCGGTAAGTTAGATCCCAGTTTCCAAGAGACTTTGGAGGCTAAATATCGCATAATTTAAATGCGCAAAAATGGCTTTTACAAAGATTCAAGCAGTTTAAGACGTTTTTCATACACGTTCAACAATTGCAAACAAGCGAAAAAACATTCGTGTCTATAGGCACTTTTAGGCATGGATAGTTCTACAAGCGTCAGAATTAGCAATTACAAGAGTCTATTGTTGAAACAATCATGAATTCAACTGAAACCAAAACGCTTGCATTTGAGCGGGTACGTTTTAAATTAAAGGTAAAAAATTTCAAAGGAGTGTGGAAAGTTGGTTAATTCAAAGAATTCGCTGAACAATAGCACTAATGGCTGAGTTCAGAAACTCTGCTTTTCTTTTACTCTGCTTTACAAGATGCCATAAAGAATTCTGTGGAGTTAAACAAAATAGCGCTTGGCACTGCCTCCCGTCTTTCAACGAGAGTGAAGTCGTCGGCCTATTTAATTACTTATAGAAACAGTGGTTCTTCAGCATGGTGGTTGTTAAGGCACGAGATATTTCATTCAACTCTTGGACTTGCTCTATACTGTTAGTAGTTATTGCCAACGAGCATATGGCATGGCCTGTCTTGCACTTCAGTAGCTCAAAGACGTTTGGGTTAGGCTAGTAAATCAAACTTTTACCAAACCCAGTAGGCAACAAACCCAACACATCTCTCCCCTCTAGCAACGATACAATACATCTAATTTCTGTTAATTCTTAAGATTTTCAATGTGAGGGAAGAAATCAAGCAAAAGCTTGATAACCACACGAGATGATTTTTATTTGTGGTGTATCTTCTCACATTAGTATCACGTGGTACGAATTGACCAATCAGCGTTTTCCGATCACTGGACGATCAGTTGGAAGAGCATGAACAATAGACTGGCGACAGGCAGTTATTTTCCTCTTCCCCTCGTCTTGCAATCCGCGCTCACATGTCGCGCTTCGTGCTCTATCTCTCCCAGTTGGCGCTCGGCTATACAAGCAACTGTTATGCAGGCTATGAAGATGATTGACCTATGTTTACTGCAATTTGACAGAGGTTTAACAAGAACAGCAATCAACTGGTCCATAATAACTTTCCAAGGTACTGTAAATATTTTTGGTTGAAAGTCTTAAATTTTTTATTTTTAATTTTAACAGTTAGTAGAAAAAATGACAGGTTGCTGTTTATAGTTTGCCCGGGTTTTGCCATACATTTTTTAGGCAATGTAAGTTATAATTAAAAGCCATTTTTTTGTTTTTGTTTTTAGTTTGTTTGTTTGTTTGTTTGTTTGTTTTTGATGTGCATAAATTATTGAGTCACAGATGGCACTTGAAAAGTTTGGAGAGCACTCAAAGAGGTACTGAGTTGCTCTCGCCTAAGTCTTGCCTAAGTTTTCCCTCATGCTCTCCAAACTTTCTACAGTGTATGTCCATGACAACTTGATATGCATGTACTGTCTACAAACTAAAGCATCAACCAATAGTTAGTGTTAAATGCAGTCTTACATGCCTCAAACATCAGCCTGATGACCAATGAATTTTTCTTAGAGAATTGGTCCTTTATATTGGAACATAGCTTGCTGTACAAATATTATCATTGGATACAAGTAATTTTTATGCACGCATGATAACCAACATGAAGTAATAACATTGTCATTAGCCCAAAGTATTCTGTGAAACTTTCATTATAAATCAAACTGTTTAGAACGAGTAAAACACCTAAACCTATGTGTATAGTCAGACCAATTGACTCGATGGAATGTCTTGAGTAATGGCTGACCAAGTTTGTTGGGACATAAAATTACAGGAAATATTTGTTTTCCCTAAACATGACTGCAGATAATAGTCCAAGAAAATCAAATTTTGGAAGGGCCATGCCTCAAGATCAAAAGTTGTTTTTATAAATACATGTAGTAGTCATAGCTGATCATTATTAAAGAAAGACAATATATATATATATATATATATATATATATATATATATATATATATATATATATATAGGCAGAATAAGGAGGTTTACACAAACAATGAACTCCCAGCAGAAGGATCCAAAGGATACTATGCCACCACGTGAATTTGTAGATAAATGAAAAATAAGGACAGTGGGTAACAAATTACACGCAAGTGGCCTCTGAACAATCGTGATTAGTGTCATAACAAATTCCCAAGGCAGGGCCCTTAAACAATGTAATAAGTTCCCTACTGATGGCCCCTGAATGGCAAAATTCAAACAAAAATAACAGAATCCCCAACGGAGCCCTTGAACGCAAAAGCAATCACATAACCTCTGAAACTATTAAGAACTGATTGCCTTAATTACTTAGGATCACCAGCCTATTCCCGTTTGGATACAAAACAGACAAGGTTAATTTGGGAACAGAAATCACCAACTAAGTAATTAAGTGAAAATGTGGCTCAGCCAGGAATCGAACCTGCGTCTCCAGATTACCGGTCGGATGCCTTAACCACTAGGCCACTGAACCAACCACACTAACAACACTTATTTTTACTGTACAACACATACACAGTATGGCCTTATTTTTATGGTAAGGTCCGAGGATACACTTTCACACATTTTCTGCAACCAGGATCACGTCACTACTCCCCGGTCGATATTAAGGCAAGCAGTTGCTAATATATCCCCTCCCTACTTTACTGTACTTAATTAATTTCCAGGGGGATTTGGCCGTGTATCACCGATCGATCGGGAGTAGTGACGTGATGATCCTGGTTGCAGAAAATGTGTGAAATTGTCTCCTCGGACCTTACCATAAAAATAAGGCCATACTGTGTATGTGTTGTACAGTAAAAATATGTGTTCTTAGTGTGGTTGGTTCAGTGGCCTAGTGGCTAAGGCATCCGACCGGTAATCTGGAGACCCAAGTTCGATTCCTGGCTGAGCCACATTTTCACTTAATTACTTAGTTGTTGATTTCTGTTCCCAAATTAACCTAGTCTATATATATATATATATATATATATATATATATATATATATATATATACATATACATATACATATACATATACATATACATATATATATATATAAAGATATTACCAGAGGGCAACTGGAATTTAATTTTTTTAAATACAATGGTAAGACTCTGAATGGTGATTTAAACAGAAATGTTCCTCTTTGTAATAATTGTTTATTTTGTCTACTAGCTGGCTTTCTGTCCACTCAAACACGGGTGGAATCTTAGAATAATATTTATGTGTGAGTGTAATGCTGCCTGGGTACCAGATTCTAATAAAACTCTTTCAGATATAAATGAAAGCTCCACTTTGGGAATAATGTGTTGTAACCCCAAAAACGTTCCACAGTTTTCATCCCAGTAGGTAACAAATTAACATGTACAATATGGGCAAAATAAGCTTTTTGCTTTTTTACGGATAGCCTAAAATAAGACTAGTGCAAAATTACTGTTTCCAATACTTTTGTATTGTATTCTATAATTGCACAGGAAGAATAAGCTTGGAGCTTTATCAAATATTTCATTGCCTTAAAATTCATTGAAAATATTGACTGTGCAAAAATATGTCCTGCCTGGGCCAGCCTGGGCAGCCCAGGCCTGCCTTGGCTGGCCATGTCTGGCCCTTGTCTGCCCTGGCCGGCCCTGGCCGGCCTGGTCCAGTAAATGGATGAAACAATACTAGGCCCAGCCTGGCCCAGCCTGGCCCAGCCAGGCCTTGGCTGGCCAAGGCCAGCCCAGGCCAGTCAAACTTGGATTTATGGAGAATTCTGCTGGCCTGGGCCGGCCCTGCCTTTACTTGGCCAGCCGATATTACAGTGTACTTGTTAAGAAAGCTTTTACTGGCCTCAGCTGGCCCTGACCAGCTTAAGTCAATATATGCTGGACTTTTAACTAAGGGGGAAGCCTGTTCCAGGTGTTCAGATTGTGGCAAGCAGCAAAGGTTATTGCATTATAATGAAAGAAGTTGCAGCAAGTGAGAAAGACAAGGACAGACTGGGGAGAGGGGGTCTCATGCAATTTCTTCACAATTTTTTATCCTTATTTAGTAAGTAGGAAGATATTGGTTGTTTACCATTTAGCAAAAAAATCCGGAAATTTTGGTTGGAATGTAAACGGAAAGCCTATTTTGGTCTTCCCAAACGGAAATTTCTGGGGAAAATTTGATTTGATTTAGTCTCCCAATTAGTGCTCAGCTAGAA